>SJYC01050257.1:0-51064 GCA_006408675.1 Madoqua kirkii | reverse complement strand
GCTTTGTTCATAGTGATGCTTCCTATGGCTCACTTGACTTCCATTCCAGGATGAGTGATCATGCCATCATGATTATCTGGATCATGAAGATGTTTTTTGTATAGTTTTTCTGTGTATTCTTGCCACCTCTTCTTAATATCTTCTGCTTCTGTTAGGTCAGATACTGTTTCTGTCCTTTCTTGTGCCCATCTTAGAATGAAATATTCCCTTGGTATCTCTCATTTTCTTGAAGAGGTCTCTATCTTTCCCATTCTATTGTTTTCCTCTATTTCTTTGCCCTCCTTGCTATTCTTTGGAACTCTGCCTTCAAATAGATACATCTTTACATTTCTCCTTTGCCTTTTGCTTCTCTTCTTTTCATAGCTATTTGCAAGACCTCCTCAGAGAACCATTTCGCCTTTTTGCATTTCTTTTTCTTGGGGATGGGCTTGATCACTGCTTCCTGTACATTGTCATGAACCTCCGTCTGTAGTTCTTCAGGCATTCTGTCTATCAAAGCTAGTCCCTTGAATCTATTTATCACTTCCACTGTATGATTGTAAGGGATTTGATTTAGTTCATACCTGAATGGTATATTGATTTTCCCTACTCTCTTCAACTTTAGTCTGAATTTGGCAATAAAAATTTCATGATCTGAGCCACAATCAGTTCCTGGTCTTGTTTTTGCTGACGGTATAGAGCTTCTCCATCGTCTCTATATGTGTGCTGAAATTTATTTTACATTACATCACCTCTACATTATTGTAGACTTTTTACAGCTATGTCTTGCGCTTTTTTTAACTCATAAAACGCACTCTCTGGTTTGATGCAAAATGAAATCTCCAATTTTGACATTAATTCCCTTGGGGTTAATTTAGTGATTGTTTTTAGAATGTCATAGTTAAAATTGGGGGCTATCTCCAGTCCTAAGTATTGGTGGCAGAATTTGTTGTGCTGCTTATCTGCAGCTAATTACTACTTTGATCTTAGTCATGGATTGAGGCTTTTGAGCTTTCTTTGCTTTTATCTTCTTTGTTTGTGGGATGATAGTAGCCTTATTTCTGGGGTGGTATACTCTCTTGGAATAAGCATTTCACTTGGAGTTTTAGAATCTTAGTTCTTCTACTTCACGTTTCTTATTTGCAAATTGGGATGACAATACCTTCCTTTTGCAAATGAATTGTAGGGCTTTAAAGTGATGATATTCTGACAATGCCAGATGCGCAGTAGATCAGTTAACAGTGAATCAGTCACTTTTTCTCTTCACCCTTAAAAACAAATAGGTTAGAAAAAGCAATCTAAATACACTATTTCATGAATTAACAGCTTTTTAAAAAGGGTTTTTTTTTTTTTTAAGTGGTCTGTTCATTATGAGCCTCTTAAATTTAACCAGAAAGTTATTGACATTCCAGAAGTATTTCCAGCTATAAAATTTTGTCCCCAGGAATTTGAAACCATTTAAGCCTAAGCCATGATGTTTCCCAGTGAGGAACCTGAGATACAGAGGTCTTAAGTGACTCATTTCAGGTTTCATGGGCAGAGGTGGTTCCTCTCATTTCCCCAGTGGAACAGAAGTCCAGAGCGGAGATGCACAGAAGCGTCAGCCAGACATAGGTGCTTGCTGCTCCTGTGGCAGCCACTGCTCTCATGAGGTTCTCTCCTGGAGAGTAGTCTGCCCTTCACGCACGTAGAATGCTTTCCAGACATATGCAATAGTAGTGATAGAATTTTATGGGCTCCAACATAAGCTAAGGAACACCACTTCTGTGAGGTGGTTTTCTCTGAATCTTTCTGCTGCCTGGCACCATTTGTCCCCAGTGCCCTGATGAGCATGTTGTGTTTAGATAACTAAACTGGGAAAACTTAGAACAAGAAGCAAGATCCTGTTTCATCATCTGTATTGAGGCTAACAGTAAGCGTCAGATATGTCCTCATACTGAAATGGGACACTGCTGAAGAGCAGGGCCCAGAGAAAGATGGAGCCTTTCAAACTTCAGGGTGGGCTCCTCTGTGTTGTTAGCCACAGACCCCTGGCTCTCTGATATGGCAGACTGGATAAAGGTTTTGGAAGCTTTTTTTGAGTGCAGATATTTGCATTCACAAAACTAGAATTATTTCCATTTATGCAGTAGATAGATCTTCTGTGGTTTGGTTATACCTTCTCAATAAAATAGACATGAATATAATAACTAATAAATATCAAGGATTAAATATATTTACCATACAAACTAAGTATATTTAGCACCATGCTCTAGATGAGAGATTTTCCTGTTTGTCACCGTTCTCATGTATTTTTCTGTATTTTAAGAATTATGAAATGTTAAAGCATATATTAACTGCATTCTAGTTTGTAGGAGATGAAGCTTTAAGAGATAATTGTAAAATTGCTTTTTCTGTTGGTTATTTATTGTTTATAAGAAAAAACCGGAGTTGTTTTTGGTAGATTACTGTAGATACCCAGCGAGTGCTGATAGATTAGAGGTCAGAGAGAACTGCATACCAGGGAGACACTAAGGGTGTGTTGGTGCACACGCCCTCTGGGTGAGACTGGGCTACACATCTTCACTACTTACTCCATCTCTTTATAAAGCTCCTTATGTTTGCTTCTTGTATATAATAGGTTCCAGGTTTGATAACTATGGGGACACTGTGAAGAGTGAAATCACGTGTGTTCTATCATTTTTAAGGCAGCCCTCTCTTTAATTTCACAAGACAGGCTTGAAAACCAGAAGTAACCCAACTCCAAATTTGGCTATAAATCTTCTGACAGGGAAAAGGTGACGTACCGCGTAATAAATTCCTTTGTTGAAAAAGAGATGTTGCAATAGTGGAAAATGAAGTCCCAAATGTTTCCTTTTAAATTTGGAAAGACCTTTGCTCATTACTTCTCTGTCCCTGTGGACTTCTAACAGGGGATGTGTTGAAAGATTTTCAGATGCCCACTCACCACAGTGAGAGTGAACAGCAGCATTTATAAGATGACATAAATACTTTGAAAGTCATCAGCAAGCCTCGGAGATGCGTGGTGCGCCAGGAGCAGTGACTGTGAGATTTTGTGGCCCATAATCTTGCTCTGGGGTGCAGGCAGCCTATGAATGTGGGTTATTCTCTCCTGTGAATGCAGCTTCACTCATTCTGGGGACTCTTTCGATCAGTACTGAGGTTAGAGTTGTTTGGAAGAAATCGAGAGTCTCCAGAAGGCGAGAAGGTCTGTAAGATTAGGAGTTATACTTAAAAACCCTAATCGCCTGTTGAGGTCCTCTGGGGGAATTATATCCTAATCCTCCACTGTGTAAATGCAACATTAAAAAACCCTGCATCTGAACACTACTTTACACACTTGACACATAAGGGCCTTTCCACTTTCATTTTGTAATAATCTGGCCCATTCCTACCACTGCTGCCAACACTAAATGAGACAAAGATAAAACCACTAAAAATTATCTTGAGATGCAATGAAGATGTGTCTTGAGTGTCAGCCAAGAGCCGGTAAGTTTTTATGTGTCTCTGTTCTTAATGCAAATGCTTTTCAGTTTGCTACTTAACCTTTCGGAAGTAAAACATGGTTTGACAATATGGCTATTGGGCTATTACGTTACATGTTTTTAATTATCTTATTAATAATTTGAAGGACACATCTATCACTAATGCTGAGGTAGAAATACCAAATGGATAAAATAAAACACCTGGATGGAGGTTGGATAAAATAAAACACCTGTAGCATTCATTCACGAACTCATATACGGGACAGTGAAGTGTATGAGACCAAATCTCATTACAGGAGACCCTGCCTTGCCCTTTACTGTCTTACCTGAAGAGGAAGTATGGTGAATGCAGGAGTGTGACATTGATGTTGGGCTTTGAAGTTCTTGGGAAAAAAGTGATAGGCGTTTATTACAGAAATTGGGAAAAATAAGAGAAGGAATACATATTGAATGAAAAATCATGCATAATCCGTAATCCCTGGATAACCATGGTTAAAATGTTTCCTACCAAGCTAAGGGAAATCTTCATCATATTGTTTGGTTTGTTCTGATAATGCAAGGTTTAACCATAGGATCATTTTGACCCTTGGTGAGGGCTCAGCATTCTTGGAAACAGCAGACTTCAGAATTGCAAGTTAAAGGCTAAACTCCTTGTTAACTATATTCTAGGCTCTCAGTGATGGTTGTCAGGCCAGCTGGGAATCACCTTGTTCTAACAGAAACAAAATACAGAGAATAAGATGAGGAGAGACAGAAAATGATGGCTAATGGTTTTTCTTAAGGCAGTCGGTATCCTCACTGCAGCATGAAGTGCTTATTCAGTGCCTAGCCTCACACTAAATGTTCTGTGTGTGTTGTCTCATTTTGTCCTTGTGAGGTAGTTATGACTCCTATCTTCCATTTTCACTGTTGAGGAAACTGGGTTTAAATGAAGAGTCCCAGAGTCATTCATCTGGTTTCAGACATCAATCTGACTATAGAATAGAAAAATACTGACCTCCTACTTTGCAGGAACTTGTGGCCTTAAGGTAGGGGTTTGTGTGTGGGCATGAGAAAGACAGAGGGAGAGGGAGAGAATGAGAAAATTGAATACATGGAATACAGAAGGTTTCTGAACAAGACCACAGTTCTCAGGTCTTTCCTTTAGTAAAGATACAGAGAAGTTCTTTTGTAACTTGGCCAGTGTTAACTTGAGAAATGATGACATTGATGGAAATGTCAAGATGAGGAAGAAAAAAAAAACCTCATTGATTCTTCTAGATTCTAAACAAACCCACACATAAGCACTCTAACAGTGGCTTCCTGGAAGTGGTTTCATGTGGCTCATCCCTTACACAGATAAAAGGGGCTCTTAATTATCTAAGACTCCATTTTCAGGCACCATAAGGATTTATTTAATCAAATTACTCATATTTATTCAAGCAAATTAAAAAATTTTGTTGATGGTAGAAATTAAATGTATCATGAATTTTCCAAAATAGCTCAGTTAATAGTCTTTTTTCATGTCTTCTAATGATGTCTGGGGCTTCCTTGGTGGCTTAGAGGTTAAAACATCCGCCTGGAATGTGGGAAACCCAGGTTCAATCCCTGGGTCGGGAAGATCCCCTGGAGAAGGAAAATGGCAACCCACTCCAGTACTCTTGCCTGGAGAATCTCATGGAGGGAGGAGCCTGGTAGGCTACAGTCCATGGAGTCGCAAAGAGTCGGACATGACTGAGTGACTTCACTTCGCTTCAATGATGTCTGATAAATACATTTGCATAAACTTATCAGAAATTGTATTTGACTCAATGCAAAGTTGTATAACTGGGTGAAAGAAGTGGTCTTCTTTTGGTGCAAAGTTTGCCAAGCCATTTTCTTTCACCAGTAAATGGCTCTCTATGTTGATTAAAAGTGCATTTGATCCCAAATGTCCATTGGCAGATGAACAGATAAGCCAAATGTGGCATATGCATATGGTGGAATATTATTCAGCCTTGAAAAGGAAGGAAATTCTGAAAACTGTTTCAATAAGAAATGAGCCTTGGGGACATTATATTAAGCAACTAAATCAGTCAGAAAAGGACAAAAGTGTATGATTCCACTTACGTGAGATACCTAGAGTAGTCAAAGTCATAGAAATGGAAAGTAGAACGGTGGTTACTGGGGTTGGGGAGAAGTGGGGGATGAGGGGTTGTTGAATGGGTGCAGAGTTTTAGTTTGGAAGATGGAAAAGTGCTGGAGACGGATGGTTTTGATAGTTGTACAATCTGAATAAGAATGCCACTGAATTCTACACTTAAAAAATGATTAAATGGTAAATTTCATGTTTTATATATATATATATATATAAACCAAAATTTTAAAAAAAATGAATTTGGGCTTAAAGAAGAGAACTCAATTATAGTGGTTTAAACAGTTTGCTTTTTTTGTTGTTGTTGTTTGCTTTTGTATTAAATCCGCATAACACAAAGCCTCAGAGGAGCCCAGCTGACTGGATTACTCAGCAATGCTGTGGTGCCTGGGGCTGTCTTTTCTCTCCCCTCTTTCTCAGCGAGTGGGCCTTCTTGCCCAGGAATGTCACTCCATGGTCACAGGATGAGAGCTGTGCCTCGTTTAGCTGTGCAAGTGCAAGCATGGGAAGTTGGGTTTACTCCGATGTCCCAGAGACATTTACTGTAGCACTTCCTGAATATCCATATGCTCCTCTGTATTTCATAGCCCTGTTGCAATTGCTGAGACATTGTGGCTGTTTCTGGCCAATAGACTAGAGTGGAAATCATATGTGTGACCTCCAGGCTAAAGCTGTAAGATGGCCTTTAGTAGCCGTCCCATTCTCCTGGTGGGAATATGGTCCAGGAGGTGCAGTTATAGATGATGGAGCCTCCAACAGCCTGGGTTTGTTCCCGGGTGATGATCTGAAGGACACTCTCTGGTGACCCAGGTATAACTTACAACATTAATGACAGATATTTTTGTTGTTAAGCTGCTGAGATGTGGGAGTGGTTTGTTTTTGCAGCCTCGTGTAGTTATTGTGGCTGATACTCCAGCGTAGGTTTCTGCCAGTTCAGTTTGATGTGTGAGCCAGACTTAAAGACTTTCAGGAGTGAGAGAATAGGTGCCCGTTAATGAAGCGTGGGATTTCAGTTGGATAGGGTGGGGGTGAGTGTCTGAGAGCAGTGAGGAAGAGCTATAAAGCCGCGGGGTTAATGGAACGGCACTTTTTGGTGAAGTGGAGGGAATGTTGCAATTATAGTGGTCAAGAGATGAGCTGGAAAAATAGGAGGGGCGGGGTGACTGCAACTGAGACTGTGGAGGAGTTAACGTTACTGATTCTGGCGTTGTCATAGGAGTGACCATATGACACAGTGTGATTAATCTGAAGAGAGGATATCAGAAAATCCAGAAGCTAAGCTATTGAGGGATTTGTGTAGGTAGATGCTAAAATCAGCAGGAAGTATGAGAAGGTGTGGTGTCGGGCAGAGGAGAAGTAAGCTGGGAGCTTAAAGCTCAAAGGAATGAGTTTGTAAGTTTGAAACTGTTGATCCTCAGCCTCAAGGTAGTGTAACTAATTCTAGGTTGACAAGTTGTTTTGTTTACTGCCTTATCATCTTTAGCTTTAAGATATTATTCTTCTGGCCTCTTCTGTTGCCTGGGAATATGTAATTTACCTGTCAAGTTAAAAAATTTTTTATAGATCTTCTTTTTCTTTGATTGAAAGTGAGAGTTGCTCAGTCGTGTCTGACTCTGCAACCCCCATGGACTATATTCTCCAGGCTGGAATACTTGAGTGGGTAGCCTTTCCCTTCTTCAGGTGATCTTGCCAACCCAGGGATCAAACCCAGGTCTCCCACATTGCAGGCAGATTCTTTACCAGCTAAGCCACAAGGGAAGCCCAAGAATACTGGAGTGGGTAGCCTATCCCTTCTCCAGCAGATCTTCCTGACCGAGGAATCGAACTGGGGTCTCCTGCATTGCAGACAGATTCTTTACCAACTGAGCTAATTTTCTTTGATTAGTTTTTAATATTTTCTCTTTGTCTTTGGTCCACAGTTTCACTATAGTATACTAATGATAGGTTTGTTTTTATTCATCTTTGGAAATCTGTATATATCTTTGATTCAAGGATTTCCTTATAACTTAAATTGTTGAATTTCTTATTTTTTCAAATATTAATGCCCCTTCCTTTTTTCCTCTTCTCTTTCAAAATGCCTATTAATGTGTTGGATTTTCTCATTTTACACTTCAGGCTTCTTAACTCATTTTCCTTCTCTTTATCATATTAGTTTTTAATATTTTCTCTTTGTCTTTGGTCCACAGTTTCACTATAGTATACTAATGATAGGTTTGTTTTTATTCATCTTTGGAAATCTGTATATATCTTTGATTCAAGGATTTCCTTATAACTTAAATTGTTGAATTTCTTATTTTTTCAAATATTAATGCCCCTTCCTTTTTTCCTCTTCTCTTTCAAAATGCCTATTAATATGTTGGATTTTCTCATTTTACACTTCAGGCTTCTTAACTCATTTTCCTTCTCTTTATCATCCTAGGTTGCTTTTAAGTTTTTTCCCATGGGTGTATATTCTAATTCACTCTCTTGCATTGAGTTTTAAACAGTTTTTTTTTTTTTTTAAATATGTAAAGTTTAATTTGATTCATTGGAAAATCTGCTCACCTCTCCCAATCCCTGGCGCCCAGATTGCCCGGTTTTGTTTTTTTGATAATGATCTCCCTTTCCATCTTTGTATTACAGGTTTTTCCAATATGAGGCTTGTCATACTAAGATCAGTGGGCCAAATTGGCCATGGCCTGTATTTGCATGCCCAATGAGCAAAGAATGATATTTAATTTTTATAAAGGTTAAAAAAATAAAACAGTATTTAACAGAAATCATACATACCCTTCAAAGCCTAAAATGTTTCAGTTCAGTTCAGTTCACTTCAGTTTAGTCGCTCAGTCATGTCCAACTCTTTGCAACCCCATTCATCTTTAGTGTGGGTTGTTAGAGGCTGAGGATCCCCACAACAGAGGAAATGTATTATAATTCTGATGTCTTTTGAGTGTGAGAGTCTCTGGAATAGAGTGAAGAGTGACCTGGAACTGGTCTAAAAGTTTGGATTAATGGGAGAGACCTGGCCACGGATACTGCCTCTCCGTGGGCTGTGGGGATGTCCAGGGGCCTCCTGCATCCAGGGTTTCCATCCAGATCCCCAGGGTTGGTCTGTAAAACACACAGTCGAGGCACAGGCATCTGGACTGGCTAGGCTGGCCATTCACTGGATATTGGCAGTCAAGGGTCCAGCACCTCTGGGCAGGCCTGAAAACAGTAGCAGCGCCTCTGCCTACTGCTGTGTGCTCTGGCAGTAGCACCAAGTAGGTGCTCAGTACAATCTGTTGTGTGCATGGATGGGGAAGAGGTGGAAATCAAGTTCATATTTTGGGGACTGATAGGTACCAGACAGAAGTCTGCGGTCAACATTTACCCTAGACTCCTAGCTAGATAGGAAGAATCTGGAGAGATAACGCTAGTGATGGTTTTGTAGATTCCTTTGGGATTTTTCTGTGTAAACAATTATATCATCTACAAAAGAAGCAGTTTTACCTTCCCTTTCTGATCTTTTTGCTTTCTATTTCATTTTGACTGAGTGCAGTGGCTTGAACCTCCAGTGTATTGCTGAATGAAAGTGATAAAAGCAGGCATCATTGCCTTTTTTCTGATATTCAGTTCAGTTCAGGTCAGTCGCTCAGTCATGTCTGACTCCTTGCAACCCCATGAATCACAGCATGCCAGGCTTCCCTGTCCATCACCAACTCCCGGAGTTCACTCAAACTCATGTCCACCGAGTTGGTGATGCCATCCAGCCATCTCATCCTCTGTCGTCCCCTTCTCCTCCTACCCCCAATCCCTCCCAGAATCGGAGTCTTTTCCAATGAATCAACTCTTCACATGAGGTGGCCAAAGTGCTGGAGTTACAGCTTCAACATCAGTCCTTCCAGTGAACACCCAGAACTGATCTCCTCCAGGATGGACTGGTTGGATCTCCTTGCAGTCCAAGGGACTCTCAAGAGTCTTCTCCAACACCATAGTTCAAAAGCATCAATTCTTTGGTGCTCAGCTTTCTTCACAGTCCAACTCTCACATCCATACATGACCACTGGAAAAACCATAGCCTTGACTAGATGGACCTTTGTCGGCAAAGTGATATCTCTGCTTTTGAATATGCTATCTAGGTTGGTCATAACTATTCTTCCAAGGAGTAACTGTCTTTTAGTTTCATGGCTGCAATTGCCATCTGCACTGATTTTAGAGCCCCCCCCCAAAATAAAGTCTGGCAGAGTTTCCACTGTTTCCCCATCTATTTCCCATGAAGTGATGGGACTGGGTGCCATGATCTTCATTTTCTGAATGTTGAGTTTTAAAAGCCAACTTTTTCACTCTCTTCTTTCACTTTCATCAAGAGACTTTTCAGTTCCTCTTCACTTTCTGCCATAAGAGTGGTATCATCTGCATATCTGAGGTTATTGATATTTTTCCCAGCAATCTTGATTTTAGCTTGTGGTTCTTCAGCCCCACATATCTCATGATGTACCCTGCATATAAGTTAAATAAGCAGGGTGACAATATACAGCCTTGACATACTTCTTTTCCTATTTGGAACCAGTCTGTTGTTCCATGTCCAGTTCTAACTGTTGCTTCCTGACCTACATACAGGTTTCTCAACAGGCAGATCAGGTGGTCTGGTATTCCCATTTCTTGAAGAATTTTCCACAGTTTATTGTGATCCATACAGTCAAGGGCTTTGGCATAGTCAATAAAGCAGAAAGAAATAGATGTTTTTCTGGAACTCTCTTGCTTTTTCGATGATCCAGCGGATGTTGGCGATTTGATCTCTGGTTCCTCTGCCTTTTCTAAAACCAGCTTGAACATCAGGGAGTTCACGGTTCACATATTGCTGAAGCCTGACTTGGAGAATTTTGACCATTACTTTACTAGTGTGTGAGATGAATGCAATTGTGTGGTAGTTTGAGCATTCTTTGGCATTGCCTTTCTTTGGAATTGGAATGAAAACTGACCTTTTCCAGTCCTGTGGCCACTGCTGAGTTTTCCAAATTTGCTGGCATATTGAGTACAACACTTTCACAGCATCATCTTTCAGGATTTTGAAATAGCTCCACTGGAATTTCATCCCCTCCACTAGCTTTGTTCGTAGTGATGCTTTCTCAGGCCCACTTGACTTCACATTCCAGGATGTCTGGCTCTAGATTAGTGATCACATCATTGTGATTATCTTGGTCGTGAAGATCTTTTTTGTACAGTGTGCCGCGTGTTCTTGCTATGTCTTCTTAGTATCTTCCGCTTCTGTTAGGTCCATACCATTTCTGTCCTTTATCAAGCCCATATTTGCATGAAATGTTCCCTTCGTATCTCTAATTTTCTTGAAGAGATCTCTAGTCTTTCCCATTCTGTTGTTTGCCTCTATTTCTTTGCATTGATCACTGAGGAAGGCTTTCTTATCTCTCCTGCTATTCTTTGGAACTCTGCATTCAGATACTTATATCTTTACGTTTCTCCTCTGCTTTTTGTTTCTCTTCTTTTCACAACTATTTGTAAGGCCTCCCCAGACAGCCATTTTGCTTTTTTGCATTTCTTTTCCATGGGGATGATCTTGATGCCTGTCTCCTGTAGCATTTCATGAACCTCAGTCCATAGTTCATCAGGCACTGTATCTATCAGATCTAGGCCCTTAAATCTATTTCTCACTTCTGCTGTATAATCATAAGGGATTTGATTTAGGTCATACCTGAATGGTCTAGTCGTTTTCCCTACTTTCTTCAATTTAACTCTGAATTTGACAGTAAAGAGTTCATGATCTGAACCACAGTCAGCTCCTGGTCTTGTGTTTGCTGACTGTATAGGGCTTCTCCATCTTTGGCTGCAAAGAGTATAATCAGTTTGATTTCGGTGTTGACCATCTGATGATGTCCATGTGTAGAGTCTTCTCTTGTGTTTTTGGAAGAGGGTATTTGCTATGACCAGTACGTTCTTTGGCAAAACTCTATTAGCCTTTGCCCTGCTTCATTCTGTATTCGAATGCCAAATTTGCCTGTTACCCCAGGTGTTTCTTGACTTCCTACTTTTGTATTCCAGTCCCCTATAATGAAAAGGACATCTTTTTTTGGGTGTTAGTTCTAAAAGGTTGTGTAGGTCCTCATAGAACCTGATATTAGGGAGAAACAATTCAGTTTTTCACAACTAAGTATGAAGTTAGCTGTAGGTTTTGCAGATGTTTTTTATTCCTTGAAATTAATAATTGAATTTAGAGCCTTCTTCAGGTTGAGGTGTAATTTTTTTGGCAAGGGGCAAGACTATAAAGGTGTAATTTTTTCAGGGGACATATATCTGATCATATCTTTTTGTGATATTAGCAGCCATTGATAATTGTTGCTTATATCAATTATTACATTATGGATTACAAATTATTTTATTCTAACTTTATTAACTTCTTCTTCATTTATTAACCAAGATAGTGCTATGGAGAGAATTTTCCTTTATAAACATTCTGACTACCCTGCTATGGAGTTCCTATAGGAACGCCAGAGATGCTTGATTGTTTTCTTTCATTTATTCGTTTTCAGAATAGTTAATTGGTTCCACAGCATCTTCAAAGGTGTTTTTTTAAAAACATAAGCTGTGAATTCACTGTTTGTTTCAATTCATTTAGTTGTCTGTCTCATTGATGCTAAATAAGTGTGTACCATTTTAAGTGCTTTTAGAATTTGTTATTTATCACTCTTCCTCTCGGTTTTGTTAGGTCTTCATTCTTCATATAACCCGTGTTTTCTGCTAAAATCTGAGGAAATAAATACACTCTTGCTTGCATGATTAAGAACAAAAGGAAGCTGTATTGAAAGATTTATTTCTAATATTAGTGAATAAAGAATGGACCTACTAGGTTCTGAATCACACTTCAGCTGTATTAAAGTGGCTCAGTCGTGTCTGACTCTTTGTGACCCCATGGACAGAATCCTACAGGTCAGGACACTGAAGTGTGTAGCCATTCCCTTCTCCAGGGGATCTTCCCAACCCAGGGATTGAACCCAAGTTTCCCACATTGCAGGCAGATTCTTTGCCAGCTGAGCCACCAGGGAAGCCCTCAGCTGTATGGCAGCATGTTATAAGAAACCTCAGAAATCTGTGCATAAAACCACAGAAGTCAGAGTTTCTTTGATTGGAACGTGCAGGAGAACCAACTTTTGGTTTCAAGGCTCTTATGTTAAAGGTGATATATTTCAGAAAAGAAGTCATATTTTAAGTTTCTTGGAAAACCCTATATATTCCTGTATAACAGCAGAGGCAAAAGTCTCTCTGCCACATACTATATATTTTTGATGTAATGTTAACTTCATGTGGTTTAGCTGTTTGACTTGAGTCATGTGTACGTAACCTTCTGAACACCCATTTAGCTTATGATATGTCAATTTCCTAATAATTATTATTGTTCTAAAGTATAACATTTCACTGTTCAACATCAAATATGTATACAAAGGGAATTAAATTTTATGGAGTTTTAATAAGTGTCAAAAATGGTTTCTTTTCTGTTAGCTTTATTTTAATTTTTCCTCAATTATAAAAATAATAGTGCAAAGCTTTAACAAAATAGGGATCTCCATAATCCTATCCACAAGTTATATATTAAATTGCATACCTAGATGAAGGTCTTAAGTATAGATACTCTCAAAGAGATATTGAGATCTTGAAAGAGATTTACATTTACTTTACCAAAAAATATGGGAAACTTATTTCTGTAGTCAGACTAAAACTCCAGTACTTTGGCCTCCTGATGCGAACAGCTGACTTATTGGAAAAGACTCTGATGCTGGGAAAGATGGAAGGCAAAAAGAGAAGGGGGTGGCAGAGGATGAGATGGTTAGAAAGCATCACTAGCTCAGTGGAGATGAATCTGAGTAAACTCTGGGAGATAGTGAAGGACGGAGGAGGCTGGCGTGTTGCAGTCCATGGGGTGGCCAAGAGTGGGATACAATGATTGAACAACAACAAAGATTTCTGGCAAAATATAAGTGATTAAAAAAAAAAAGCATTGACAGGTTTTGAACAGTTTGTATTTTTGACGATGAGTGTGTAATATACATGTATACATAATATACACACATGTGTATATGCATATGTGCATGTGTATATGGGGACACAGGGAGGAGGGAGAGGAGAAGAGGTCTACATATGGAAAGAAAACTTCTGAAATGAATGAAACTATTTTAAGAATTGCAGATTATATTTTTACAGTAGATTTATTGCCTAATGTCTATTAGAGTACATACTAGCCAAACAGAACCGTGTGTTACATCAGTTTGTATTAGTTTAAATTTTGTGAACTTAAGAACTTTTGATTAAAATATACATACTACTACAAATGGCAACCCACTCCAGTATTCTTGCTTGGAGAATCCCATGGATGGAGGAGCCTGGTAGGCTACAGTCCACGGGGAAGCCAAGAGTCAGACACGACTGAGCAACTCCACCATGTACATATGAAATAGATAACCAGTAAATAGATAAACAGAAATAGGCACACCATACTGTGTGGAAATTATACAACAGTTTTTTGCAATTATTCAGCAAAGGAAATGAATCAGAACCCTCAATAGTTAATTCCTGTCTTATGGTAATAATTTCTATGAAAAAGGGGAATTATTTTTATTTTTTTCATTTCCTTTCAAGATTAGACAGTCCTATGTTTCCTTAGTTTCTGCCAAATCTCATTACAAAAGTTACTAAATAGATTATGCATAGAAATCATTTCATCCATCAATGAATTATTTTCCAGTGTAACTACTTCTTCAGTGGTGCATATGGGCATCTTAGTGCTACAAAGACAAGAAGGATATTTAGTACTGCCTTTGCTCAACCGTTCTTGGTTTCCTTGGATTTCTAGGGTGTGGGGAGCATCTCGTGCGCACCATACTGGCTAGAGAATGTTCACATGCTCTACAAGCTGAAGATGCCCACCAGGCTCTGCTGGAGACTATGCAAAACAAGTTCATCAGTAAGTATAATGTCAAAAATATATCGTTTCCTTCTAAACAGAGATTGTTTTGCTGAGCTGTAAGCTTCATGAGTCAGGTATCATGTTTGTATTGCTAGACTGAAGTCCAGGGCCTCGCATGGACTTAGACACTCAATTCACATTGGTGTTAAAAGAAATTTCATCAAACTAGCTACTACTGTATAAAATTTACCATCTAACCAATAGAATGTCCAAGCTGTGAAATGTTGTCCAAGATTAGAATGATACACAATAGAAGAAAGTTCTACTAAAACAAAATTCAAAGGACTACCTCCTTTAAAATCTTTTCTGTGATGCAACTTGACTCTTTTTATAGTTGTCTAGGGTTGAGTTGAAATCCAGCCTGGCTCCATTTGCCATTGTGAAGCTACATCTGGTTGAAGAAGGGATGCCTTTGTCTAATCTGTGGAAAGATTTTCTATAGCCTACCAGACTGTTACTTTTGATTAAAACTATTTGACTCCAGACTTTCCCATCTTTTCCCATTGAACTTACCTCTATGAAAGGCTTATGAAGTTGTATAAGAAATATAAACCATACTTCTTCTACGCTTTATATAAAATGTTAAAAATAAGTTAGAGTAAGAAGCCATGAACTCATAAACTAGGGAAAGACTGTCACTGGGTTTAATCTAGAGGGTATCTCCAAGTAAAGAATTAAGAGGACAGGGTTAGTGTTAGTCGCTCAGTCGTGCCTGACTCTGCGACCCCACGGACTGCAGCCCTCTGTCCATGAGATTTCCTAGGCAAGGATACTGGAGTGGGTTGCCATTTCCTTCTCCAGGGGATCTTCCCAACCCAGGATATGAGATGCTAATTATATGGTGAGTACAATACAGACAAGTGTCTAGGAAAAAAGAAAATCATCCTGAAAGGACTCACTGATGGCAGACTCCTAGAACTGGCCCCAGAAAGCCAGAAAAGAAGGAAGACAGGAATGTGGGCACAGAGACGGATATGACCGTGGGGTTCACATGGTGAGGGCTCGGCACCTATATAACTCTTACGTGGAGCAACGTGTTCCCAAAGGGCAGCAGGGCTGAATCAGCCAGGGATCAGGGCTTTCTTTCCAGTTTGCCCATAGTGTCCAGATGTCTAGTGACACCCCTTCCCCAGCCCTGCCTTTAGGGTGCTGGTGTGGGTCTGGCTAGCAAGGGTTGCCCCGATCTATCTTGTCAGAATTTAGGCTTTACCTACTCAAAACACTTTTCATCTCAAAGCGATCTCTGCTTAGCATTTATGAAAGTCCATTCAAAGGACCAAATATAAGTATTATAATATAAGCATGCAACTGATGGGCTAGATAGGGGGTTCCAGGGATGGGGATAAAACTGAATTACTTCTTCAGAGTTATAATCATTGTCGCTCAGCCCTTAGTAAGTATCATACCCTTTTAGGGAAGATTTTAGGGTAGAGAGAGGAAGAAAAGCAGATTATAGGCAAAAAAGAACTGGATTTATCTGAAGGAAGAAGAGAGTGAATAACTATAGGGAAAAAAATCAATATGAAGAGATTTTGTAACAGATGCTTTCCTCTAGTCATATGACGTGAGGTTATGAAAATGTAAATAATGTATGAACTACATGCATGCTGGTAAGAATCACCTGATAACAAATTGTGAGCTGAGGAATGTGTTAGGAATGGTCTTTGAGGTCCGCCTTATATTTCAGAAAAAGGTTGATGATATTCATGTTACTCCATCCTCAAATGTTTCAGCATCAGACTCGTCTTTTTATTCTTTTGCTTTAACAGTTAGCATCATGGAATGCTGGGTTTAAAGAAAACCAAATTATTGGCCTCAACCACATATATAATTTGTGTAATCTGCTATTAGTTGTCCAGCTATACCAGATGCGTTCTTAGAACAATGGGAAGGAGTGCTAAGAGGTGAAAAGTCAGCACTTAGGAGTTCACATCCTGGAAACCCTGTGGTTATGGCACATGTCAGTTTTCTCCCAGTTGAGAATGACCGGAAGCCCTTTACTGTATCTGAAACCACAGATTCATTAGCTAGTTGTCCATCTCCAGGTTTGAACTCCCCTCCTTTATCTTCTGATACTTTGTTACCCTCACCTTTTGTATAACTTTTGAAACTATTCAGAGTTAGGTTGCAGTACTCTGTTTTCCTACTCCATCCCATGACCTCATGCATATTGAACTCCATCTTAAAAATTCCAGACTCTTGGAAAGGAATAAAAAACTTTAGAGCTCAGTTTATCACCTGTGCTTACTAAATCGTTGAAGTGCCTATTTTACAAGAGTTCGGTGACTTGCCCAAACTCAGCTGGTTAGTCAGTGGGTGTTTATTTTGCAAGATCATGCTGCCCCTTCCTTTTATAAGTAAAACATAATGTGGAATACAGAAGACTATTCCTAAAGTTAGGACAGCTGGGTTCTGCTCTTAACTGTGTGTCTGATTCACTGGATCTAGCAAGTTACTTACATTCTGTTTTGTTTGCTTTAGGGAAAAAAAAAAAGTTAAACAAGAGACAATTTCTAAATTCCTCCACCATGCTACATTTTATGAATTCTCTACTATATTACACTTGAAATATGAGGTGTAATCACATTTTAATATGATTTTTAATCAGTTTATTGGAGTTGGAAATGGGATTGGAAAATAAAAAATTTCTGGGACCGCTTGAGAATTTTCAAGAAGCATAGATGATATTTACGAAATGTTATAACAAAGTAAATTGATTTTACCAGAAGCCTGGCTGAGAAGCAAGGGAGTCAGGTTCTTTACTGTTTTATGAAATTAGTTGTTTGTTTTAAATCAAGTCTTTTTGTCCTTAGTTTCCTCATGTATAAAAGAGAGGTCTAGCTCAGTGGTCCCCAAAGTCCTTCCTAGGTCCAAATTTCTGTTTGGTTCCTGGTTGGTTCACCAACCAACCTAAACTGTGTGTGTGAAAGTCAATTTAGTCTTTAGTTGAAACTATAAATTGAAACCATTGTAAGTGGGTTGCAAGTTTCTGTCCAAGGTGATTTGGTCAAAACCCTCGCGAGTGATGTTTGTGGCAAGCTTGACATCACTGGGCTTTGTGGAGGGCATCGTGATACTCTTCCTTTCTTGCTTCCTTTGTTTTCTTTGAAAAATTCTTTTTGCATGAATAATATATCTAGAGATTCTCATGACAGTGTATGCATATGAATATTTTATGTAATGCTCAGGACGCATTTACCTAAGGCCCCGGTAGTTCTTCAGTTACAGTTCAGATCTTCCTACCCAGGCACTGGTTCCCGTGGCCCTTTCTGCTCATGCGGCTGCCCCAGTCCGTGGTTCTTTCTATGTGACTGTTTATCCAATTGCAGAGGCAGTAGTTTATCGTGTGACCTCACTCTTCTGATGGATCTAAGAAGAGCTGTTGGTTTTTCAGTTTGTTCAGCTTTTTACTTGTTAGTGTAGAGTGATGACCTGTATATATTGGACCAAAAACTGGACATCTCCTCCACACTCTTTTCCCAATGGTTATTATCACATTAAAAAAAATTTTTCCCTAAAATCATGGATTAAAAAAATGGTTTCTAGTTTTAATTTATCTCTTTTCTGATGAGTAAATTTTCAAATATAACTTGGCCTTTTATGTTAGTCTATGAATTATCTGCTCACAACTTTATTTTTTTATTTTTATTTTTTTAAATTTTATTAAATTTTTATTTTTTGTTTAATGCTTATCCATTTCACAGCACTGCATTGGTTCTGCCATACTTACTCTTTTTCCAATGGTTATTATCACATTAAAAAAAATTTTTCCCTAAAATCATGGATTAAAAAAATGGTTTCTAGTTTTAATTTATCTCTTTTCTGATGAGTAAATTTTCAAATATAACTTGGCCTTTTATGTTAGTCTATGAATTATCTGCTCACAACTTTAGACCACTTTTCTGTTGTACTGTTTGGACGATTTTCTTTCAGTTGACATTTAACTTTTATTAATGGTAAAATTGCCTTCAATAAAATATTCTAAAATGACACAGTAATAATCATCTGTGCAGAATTTTAAAATAACCCTGTCTTTTTGAGTAGTAGTATGTTTGATATCTATGACCTTCCACAATAATAAGGGATTTTTTAAAAAGTAATTTTACACTATGATTAAATAATTTGTTTTTATGTATTTTTTCTAAAGTAGTCAGTAACTTAGTAAAAGATTCTCCACCTCCTTTTTTTTTTGCAATGTGAAACCTCTGAAATTATTTTAAATGTAGGGTTCTTTGAAAATTGATTTTTGATAAAACTTTTACCATGATAGAATGAATAGAGTAAAATTGAAAGACATTTTGAATATTAAAATGTTTTTGTTTCCACTTATGTTACCTTTAATGCAAAGATCCAGAGCTTTGGTTTGACTTAATATAGGAAGCGTAAAAGAGAATAACCAATTTGTGCCCTTTTTCAAAAAACCACTGTTTGTATAACATACTCCCATAAAAAAGGTACTGTAAAAATAGTGCCTTAATAATACTTCATACTAACCAGTTGATTATAGACTGAATGCTTAGTTAAGTAGGGAAAAGAAATAAATAGATTTCCTTTTTAGCTGTGCATTTTAAATTATACACACACACACACACACACACACACACACACACACACACACACTCTTACAGTGTTTGGATATGACTTTTCCTATTCATGGTTGCTTTTGAACAAACTTGGTTTTATGAATTGTTCTTTTTTCATGCAAACTTTGGCTGCACATGTGGTATGTGAACTTCAGGGTGGCATTATAACTTCCTGCCCAATTCTCTACAAGTGATGTCATGAAGTGAAGAGAAAGTCCCTCAGTTGTGTCCAACTCTTTGCAACCCCATGGATTATACAGTTCATGAAATTCTCCAGGCCAGAATACTGGAGTGGGTAGCTTTTCCTTTCTCCAGGGGATCTTCCCAACCCAGGGATCAAACCCAGGTCTCCTGCATTGCAGGCAGATTCTTTACCAGCTGAGCCACAAGGGAAGCCCAAGGATACTGGAGTGGGTAGCCTATCCCTTCTCCAGGAGATATTCCTGACCCAGGAATCAAATGGGAGTCTCCTGCATTGCAGGTGGATTCTTTACTGACTGAGCTATCAGGGAAGCCCTAAGTAATGTCATAGTAGATTTTTTAGTTGGTTTGGCTCTTCTAAATATGATCATTGATACAATGTTATCTGTAAGAACCAAATTTCTCTCTGAATTTCTAAGCTAAATTGTTAATATCATCAAAATACAGACTAGGTGACTATTACTGAAAAATTCTATGTGGTGTATAGTATTATGATTTTTTTTTTTAAAGAAGGGGTTTTGCTCTGTGTTCCTTTATTTTATTCCTTTGGGGAATGTGCTTACACTCTTTTTGACATCATAGGCTTGCTGTCATCCTATGATGATGCCAGAATGCCATCAATAACTGGGTTTGAAGGGAGCCCACTTTTGTGATTTTTCTGCCACCTTGAGAAATTATATTTGATATATATTTTCTTTTAAAGACCAGCTTCTAAGGTAAAACCCTGATAATTTATAAGCATCAGCTTTCATAGGAGGAGCAAAAGTATATTGTCATTATACATTTTAACTTATCTGAGGTCATATATGATATTTCATGAGTTTTTTTATAATTTAGAAAACATAAAGTATATACTGGTCTCTTTACCAGTGCATCTTTGGATTCTTACAAGACTTTTCTCCATATTCTTCATGCATGTTTCTTCGTTTCAAGCCCTAAAATCTTCTTCCTCAGAGAACTTATTCTTTGAAATCTACTAAAAAAGATGTTTTTCCTTCATTGTCATAAACATTGTGATATATATAGCCTGTTGTACTGTCATATCCAAATTGTAAAATAAAGAAAACAATAAATTAGGCATCCCCAAAGGATTCAGTTCAGTTCAGTTCAGTTCCTCAGTTGTGTCCGACTCTGCGGCCTCATGAATTGCAGCATGCCAGGCCTCCCTGTCCATGACCAACTCCCGGAGTTCACTCAGACTCATGTCCATCGAGTCAGTGATGCCATCCAACCATCTCATCCTCTGTGGTCCGCTTTTCCTCCTGACCCCAATCCCTCCCAGCATCAGAGTCTTTTCCAAGGAGTCAACTCTTTACATGAGGTGGCCAGAGTGCTGGAGTTTCAGCCTTAGCATCATTCCTTCTAAAGAACACCCATGGCTGATCTCCTTCAGAATGGACTGGTTGGATCTCCTTGCAGTCCAAGGGACTCTCAGGAGTCTTCTCCAACACCATAGTTCAAAAGCATCAATTCTTCAGTGCTTAGCTTTCTTCACAGTCCAACTCTCACATCCATACATGACCACTGGAAAAACCATAGCCTTGACTAGACGGACCTTTGTTGGCAAAGTGATGTCTCTGCTTTTCAATATGCTGTGTAGGTTGGTCATAGCTTTCCTTCCAAAGAGTGAGTGTCTTTTAATTTCATGGCTGCAATCACCATCTGCAGTGATTTTGGAGCCCCCCAAAATAAAGTGTGACACTGTTTCCTCTGTTTCCCCATCTATTTGCCATGAAGTGATAGGACTGGATGCCATGATCTTAGTTTTCTGAATGCAATTATTGGGCCCTAGGTTTTTATACTGCAGAATTTTGGACATATTTTTGTTTAATAAATATTCATTGAAAGCCATGAGTATACTTTGCTGGCTGCTGTGAAAACTGTGAAAGATTCATGGATAAATACACAGATCAGCCTTGCGTTCTAAGAGGAGAAAAGAGTCAAATGTACAGTAAATAAAATGTAAGATGCAGTTTAAATGTGAAATGTAAGTTTTGTACTAAAGTAGAGGAAATATAGAGACTTCACTCCTGGCAATTTTGTCAAGTGGAGATCCTAGAAATTTTGACTGCAAATAATCTAATAATGTTGGACAAAATATTAATGACAAAATTACACTTTCAAATGAATGGGTTAGAATCTTTGTTTAAGATATTCCTAGCTATATGAAGCTTCCAGGGGCTTGACAGAAGTAAATGAAAATTCTTCCTGAAGCAGTGCTCTTTCCATTCAGGTCTCACAGAAGTGCTCAACTGTGAATTTAAAATAAGAGCTAAAATTAAAATGAAACACACATGATGGAGAGTTACTATGAGAGAAAGTATGTCGACAAAAACTTTAACCAGACCACCAAAGACTTTAGATATTAGAGCTACTAGGTAGAAAATATGAAATAAGTAAAAGTTTTAGACATTGCTGTTTTTCAATAGATACAGTCATTTTTAGAAACATATTTATCAGTCTTATAAAAAGTGGAACATGTGCGTGTCCCACAAGCCAGAAATTCTAGTCCTATATTCACATGCCCTGGGTGACACACACAGCAATATGTACAGGGTTGTTTTTTTCTTAACAGCAGAAAATGGAAACCACGCCAGTGTCCATCAACAGAAGGATGCTGTGTGGCAGTGAAAATGAATGGATCGCAGAGACACACATCCTTATGAAAGAACCTTAAAGTCATAATTAGAGCCACTAGGTAGAAAATATGAAATAAGTAAAAGTTTTAGACATTGCTGTTTTTCAATAGATACAGTCATTTTTAGAAACATATTTATCAGTCTTATAAAAAGTGGAACATGTGCGTGTCCCACAAGCCAGAAATTCTAGTCCTATATTCACATGCCCTGGGTGACACACACAGCAATATGTACAGGGTTGTTTTTTTCTTAACAGCAGAAAATGGAAACCACGCCAGTGTCCATCAACAGAAGGATGCTGTGTGGCAGTGAAAATGAATGGATCGCAGAGACACACATCCTTATGAAAGAACCTTAAAGTCATAATACTAAGTTAAAAATCCAGTTTGCCAAGGACTGCAGTCAGTGTTGCCACCATGAATATAACTTTGCAAAACCAGACACTATTAAGACATGCACACATGGTGAAACTATATACAAGAGCAAGCAGTTATGGAAAAATAATTCAGGATAGTGGTTTCCTTTGGGAGAGAAAGACCTGGGGAGTTTAAACAGTATTAATAATGTTGGATTTTTCTAGTTTGGTCGATCAATTGACATTTGTTCTATTTAATGTGTTCTGTTAATATGCTACATGTATCTTTTTATGTTTTATGGAAAACTTCATAATTAAACCCTTAATATGTTAAGTAGGAAAAGCAGTGTTCAAAAGAAGCAGAGGAAGAGGTGTCATATCTAGTAGATCTAGGGGAGTGTCATGAATGAGATTCCTTCAGGAGGGAGATTCTTGGACTGGGTTTGTGAACAGCAAGTAATCTAACTTAACAAGTGGACAGAGTATATTAAGGAGAGTGGTGTAATTATAAATGAAAAGGTACACCCCCAAATTGGACTTACTGTATTGGAGAGAGCCACATAAGGCTTTGGCAGTGGAGTGCAATGGTAGGACATGGGATGGATTGGAGGAGGGAGGCTCTGTAGGAGAAACTACTAATGTGAAGGTCATGGCAGTAGAGAAGCAGAACTCAAGTGGATAGAAAGGAGAGGCAGGAGCCAGAGACTCTCGGCGAGAGAATCCTTGAGATTCTTGATGGATGACTGAATGGGCAGTGAAAGAACCGTCGAAGTAACTAGAGTTTTGATTCTCTTGGACTTGGACTTACAAGGGCAACAAGAGATTATAAGAATGTCATGCATGGAACGTTGAACATGTAGAGAGACTGGAGTTGATTTTGATCATTGTATTGGCGTAGAGGTGTTTGTAGACAAGACAGTCAGTTGGATATGTGGGCCTGGAGCTTGAGAGGAAAGTTGAGACTCTGGACTTGTCCTTGGAATTTACGGAATTTATGGAATCTCTCATAGAATGGATGATCCAGCTGAGGAGGCCAGATCTGCTTGTATGTGCTTTCCTCAAAGAGGTCTTTCCTAACCACCCTGCCTACAATTTTAGCTTCTCTTACTGTGGTTTGTGTTTCTTCTTGACACTTACTTTATCCTGTACTTTATTATTATTGTCTCTCTTAAGCGTGGCACAAACTCTGAGAGCAGAGATTTTGACTGTTATTCTACCCCCACTCCCTGCATTGCAGTCTCCCCAGCACCCAGAAGAGTGTCTAGCAAAGAGAACATCTGCGGAATGAATGAAGGAGAGGGTGAAAACCTTTAAGGTGTCTGCCTTCAGAATGGGTGGAAAGAGTGACCTGTGAGGAGACAGGAAAGAGAGGGAGCAAAGATATGACAAGGAGGACACTCATCTTGAAGCTAGAGACATTAAACTTTTTGAGATAACCAAGGAGCTTCCATGTGTTTAGAGATATAAAGGAATCTCAACGAAAAGCTGGTAGGCCAAGGCAGTAGGAGGGTATGAGTCAACTTTCAAGCATGTGCAGTGGCAGGGTAAGAAGAAAACGTCTCTCAACAGCTGGGAGAGAGAGAGGACCAGAAATGATGGTCTTCCAGCCAAGGTCTTTGGTGATAAGCTGGATGGTTGAGAGTTCTGTAGATGACCGACATCTACAACTTTGCATTTCAACTGTGCACCAGTAGCACACAAACTTACTGAAGAATGATACTTTGCCTTTTCTCTTTTTTCTCCTTTAACTAGAGTGTATCTCATGGAGGATCAGCGAGCTGCAAAATCAGTCAGATTATTCTTCCCAAGTGACCTTAGATACATATATAGAACCCCAGAATATTTTTTTAAGTGTAGAGGAATTTTACAAATCAGGGTAAATTTAAGTGAGTGGGTGGATAGGGACAAAAGGAAAACGGAAGAAAGATAGTAAGTGACTTGTAGGGTTGACAGTTACTTTAGAAATGAATGTGGTTTTTTCAGGTCCTTCAGGAATATTCTTCAGGAAACTGATGGCAGAATTGAAAGAGGCTTAAGAAGTAATCACATATCTCACTTAAAGCAAGATGCAGAAAGCTTGTGCTGTAAGGCTGAGAGGAGGGAGAATAGGAAGAGTGATTGGTTAGATTATACTCAGTGGAACTGCTGAAAGTCATAAGAATTTGACACATTATTTTCTTTCTTTGGCTAGAGCGGGTGGTTAAAAATTCCTATTTATTGACCCAGGTAATCATCATTTGAAAATAAATAGCTCATCTGCTTATTAAATTGAAATTAACACCCAGATTTGGTTTTTTTAGTGCATGTTGAGTGTCAGAAACCATATCATCACAATTTCCAAGAAGCCCAGAGGTTGCTTCCTGTGGTGTGGTTGACGTGCTGCTCCTGAAGGGGAGTCTTGGAGAAAGCTGGGTCATCCTGTCCTGGGGAGCTCAGTCATTTTCCTCTTCTTCTTCTCCTGTTACAAATAAGAAAAAAAAAAACAAAACAAAACTTGTGATTGTATTAAATTACTGACAATTGAACAGCAGCAGATTAGCAAAATGAACTTATTGGAATGAGTGGAAGTGGGTATCCGTCAACAGAGCTGTGACTTGGTTGAGCTTTGTGCATTCACAACCCAAGTTGGTTTTTTCCCTGTGGCCTGGGTTTCTTGTTTACCCAAGAGCTCTAGTCTATTTGAGCCTGGAAATCCCATGTATTTTGGACACTTGGTGCTTTTTAAATAGCAGAGGATGATGATGTCAACAACAGCAAATGTGTTCTTAAGCCTTTTGGGAAACAAAGAAAAGACCATTTAAATTTCCTACCAAATTTTGATAACTGGAAATAATTTGGTAATAGTATTTGGTTAGAAAGCAAGTAATAAGCACAGTACTGAAAAAGGAAAAGAGCAAAACAGCTCTGTAAACAGTGTCATGTTACTCTTAAAAAAAAAAGAAACAACCTACCAGTTTTGTTGTTGGTGTATTTATTTTCAAAATTAGCCAGATTTAGGCACCGTGGACTTGATTATAAAGATTGGTGCCATCACAGAACTGGGAGCTGCTGAGCATTCACAATAGGTACTTCATTTTGAATTTTTGTTAAAAGATGTTTATGAAGTATTAGGATTTAATGAAAACCTCTCAAAGAATGTGTTTCATCCCATGCTGAAAAAGAAAGAAAAATAAAGATCTTTTGTTTCCATACTAGAGTTTTCTTTTCCTCCAAAGGGTAGTGATTAGGTGACCAAAAAAGGGTTTTGTCTGTTCCTTTCGTTGTGAGCATGTGGAGAAAAGCCACTATTGACTATATTAATAGTTACAGTAAACTTGGAGCACATAATTGTAATGTTGCAAGAAGGAAAGGAAAGTTCAGTCATGTGAAGCTGAAGGCTGAGTTGTACATATAACTGACTGATTAGTTTGAATAGGGCTTAAGTTACATTTGGTGGATGTGAGTAAAATAAGGAAATCCATAATTATTATAATATTTATAATAGATTTTAGAATTGTTTTTATGGTTGTGAAGTTGCTTCTCCTCGTTGTAACCTAATTTTTCTTTAAAAGCCGTTAGATATTTGAGAGTAACCATAATTTTTGAGCCTGTGGAAATCACATATTTGTGAAGACCGAAGTACATGTAAACAACAATACTCCGAACTTCCTGTGAGTGTGGTAAAGCCCAGTCCCTTCATTAGCATTAATCGTGGGCGGCTCACACTGACAGCTTCTCAGACGGTCCATCTGAGGCTCAATGACACTGAAGACTTTGTGGTATTTATCTCACTTCTGGGTTGATTTTTCAGTTTCAGGTGAGGTTAAGCTCAGATTATGGGCTTCCCTGGTGGCTCAGTGGTAAAGAATCCACCTGCCAGTGCAGGAGGTTTTGATCCTCGAATCAGGAAGATCCCTGGAGAAGGGAATGGCAACCCACTCCAATATTCCTGCCTGGAAAATCTCATGGACAGGGGAGCCTGCCAGGCTACAGTTCATGGAGTTGCAAAAGAGTCAGATACAACTTAGTGACTGAACCACAACAACAAAGCCCTTGTTGGTCTCCTCATTCGCAAATATTTTCTCCCAGTCTGTAGGTTGTCTTTTTGTTTTGTTTATGGTTTCCTTTTCTGTGAAAAAGCTGATAAATCTGATTAGGTCCCATTTGTTTACTTTTGGTTATATTTCTACTGCCTTGGGAGACTCTGACCTAAGACAACATTGGTAGAGTTTATGTTGGAAAATGTTTTGCCTATGTTCTCTTCTAGGAGTTTCATCTCTTTACTTATGTTTTTAATCCATTTTGAGTTCTTTTTGTGTATGATGTGAGGGTGTGTTCTGACTTCATTGATTTACATCTGTCTATCCAGCTTTCCTAAAGTCACTTCCTAAAGAGGTTGTCTTTTCTCCATTGTATTGATGCATTCTTGCCTCCTTTGTCCTAGATTAATTGACCATAGGTGTAGGGGTTTATTTCTGGGCTCTCTGTTCTGTTCCATTGATTCATATGTCTGCTTTTGTGCCAGTACCACATTGTTTTGGTTACTATAGCTTTGTAATATTGTCTGAAGGCTGGAAAGATTATGCCTCTAGTTTTACTTTTTTCCTCTCAGAATCGCTTTGACAATTCTGGGTCTTTTGTGGTTTCATACAAATTTTAAATTTTAGGATTATTTGCTCTAGTTTTGTTAAAAAAGACTTGATAATAATATTGTGGTTAGGGAAGAAGATATCCTTGTTCTTAGGAGGTATCTTCTGAGTATTTAAGATGAAGAGTTATGTTTAACACGTATTCCAATGGCTCAGATAAAAGTGTTTGTGAATGTAATGCTTTTGCACTGAAGGCTAATGGTGACTCTATAGGGTAATTGACTTTCTTTATAGAAAAGCTTATGATAAAAAAGTAGCAAATCTTTGAGACTTAAGTTATAACTGAACCGTTTACTATTTAGCAAAACTAGGGGAACATAACTGGTTTGTAGATCCTGAGAAGTTAATTAAAATTATAATATAGTTCACTAAACAATTGAAAACTTATATTTAAGGAGAAATATACAGGAAATAAATATTTTAACATTTTAGATGTGCATTTGATGGGAAGATTAAATTTTGATAGGAAGCGTATAAACATAAATATATAGCTACTTGGTTAATGCTTTATTTTTGGAATTGGGGAAACCCCTCAGTGTTTCTGCTTTTCAGCTTATGCTTCAAATCTAAAATCCATTATATTGTCACATTTAAAAATATTCTTAAGGTAGGCAGTAAAAAACATAAACTGTCAGGGGTCACCTTTAGTCATCACTGCTACATACTAACTTTTGCACCCTATCAGAGTGTACACACAGAGGCACACACTGCGGGCTGGATTGTCCTGTAGTTGTTCTCAACGCCCTTTGCCCTCCCATGCCTCTACTACTTAGACTATAAAAACTGTTCACATTTTAAGACTCCCTTGCAGCTAGGAGGCCATACAGTATGCATCAAACCAACAAGATACAAGCAAGCATCTGCTTGAAGTTTTCTGGGTGAGCTTTTTGTCTTCTTGATAAAAAGGACTGACATCACCTCTTTTCCTCTCTTCCTGTCCTGAATGTGAATGTGATATGCGGAGCGAGAGCAACCATATTGTAGCCATGAGGAAATGGGAGACTCATAGAAATCATGGCCTTGACACTGTAAACCTGTTGGCTCAAATGTGAAATCCATTTTGCGCTAGACTGCTTGTTTGGTGGGAAAAGTAAACCCCAGGTTGTTGGCGTCACAGCAGGTCTGGGTTTCCGTCCGTTGCACTTTGTGTCTTTTGTGGTGAGAGGCATTTACTCTGAGGGAGCAGCGCGAGAGGAAGGCTACTGAAGTGAAAGGGTCAGTTCACGTCTCTGGTCTCTTTTAGGATCTTTGATGAGTCATTTTCTCTCTTTAAAAGTTACTTATAGCAGCTTAGCCAAGGGCTATCTTCCTCCTTTAAAAGCCACCTACCATGGCTTATCAGGAGACTGATTTTTCTTCTCCTAATAAGACGTCCGGAGAGCCTGTGTGCCACCCCATAGTTCCTGTACGATGCTGGCTCTCTCCTCTGCTCTGCACAGCATACGGCTCTTACCATTCCCCAAGGTCACGGCAAAGGCAGTGTGCTACCTGTGAGTCACTTTTTCTTTTTAGAAAGTTTCTCTTTTCAAGTTGAAGTATAGTTAAGTTACAGTGTTGTGTTAGTTTCAGTGTACAGCAGAGTGATTCAGTTATACATTCCTTTTCAGATTCTTTTGCTTATAGGTTATTATGAGATACTGAGTATAGTTCCCAGTGTATATCTGTTAGCCCCAAACTCCTAATTAATCTCTTCTTCTTCCCTACCCCCTCGTACCCTCCTTGGTAAACACAAACCTGTTTCCTTTGTCTGTGATTCTATTTCACCTTCGTGAATAAGTACGTGTGCATCATTTGTTTAAGATTTCACATGTAAGTGATGTCATATGATATTTTTCTTTTGCTGTCTGACTTACTACACTCATTATGACAAACTCTAGGTCTGTTGGACTACAAGGAGATCCAACCAGTCCATTCTGAAGATCAACCCTGGGATTTCTTTGGAAGGAATGATGCTAAAGCTGAAACTCCAGTACTTTGGCCACCTCATGTGAAGAGTTGACTCACTGGAAAAGACTGATGTTGGGAGGGATTGGGGGAAGGGGGAAAAGGGGATGAAAGAGGATGAGATGGCTGGATGGCATCACCGACTCGATGGACATGAGTGTAAGTGAACTCCAGGAGATGGTGATGGACAGGGAGGCCCAGCATGCTGTGATTCATGGAGTCGCAACGAGTCGGACATGACTGAGCAACTGAACTGAACTGAACTGAACTGAGTGTGAACTTTGGAGTGCATGTATCTTTTCAAATTTGAATTTTCTCCATATATATGTCCCAGAGTGGGACTTCAGGATCATATGGTAACTGTGAAAGCTTTTTAAAGGACATTTCTAAAAAGGCCTCCCACTCAACTTCTCTTTGAGTCTTCTGGGTCAGAACTGTGTCCTATGGTCACTTCTAGCTGCAGGGAGACTGAGAAATTTCTGAGCTGTCCCTTCAATAAAATTGGACTTGTTTTAGTTGAAAAGAAAGAATGGATACTAGGTATACGTCTACTGTCTGCCACAGGAGTTGGATTAGATGATTCTTGGTCTAGATGGTCCTTTCTAGTTCTTGTAGTTATAAAGTCTATGTAATAAATTCTGGGAGAATTGGTGATTAAAACTTTAATGCACAGCAGCAGATCTAATAACCTAGATCGGGATTTGGCAGACTGTGGTCCACAGGTCAAATCTTGCCAGCTACATGATTTTGTAAAGAAAATTTTATTGAACCACAGCCCCATTGATTGGTTTTATACTGTCTATGACTGCTTTTACTGTTTACTGTCTGGCCTTTTATAGAGAAAGTTTGCTAATCCCTGGCCTAGAGGATCCAGAAGAGACTTTCCATCTTGGTAGTTAAAAACATTAATTTATTAACGAATGAATATTCAATGAATATTTGAGCATACATGACATTTTAGACATTAGACCAGGCTCTGGGTGTGTGGCATATAGCAATGAATAAAACAAAATCCATACAGTCATGGGACTTCCATTTTATCAAGTCAGGCAGACAAATAAATAGTTAAAAATATAGTGTATACTATAGTAATATGAGCTACAGAGACAATGAAGTAGGAAAGGTGGATAATAAGTGCAGGAAAGGAGCTTATGGTTTCTAAAGAGACTTTTGAACAAAAATCCAAAGGTGAGGAACAGAGCTGAGTGGCAAATGAAGGGAAGAACATTCCAGAATGGCAGGTGAAAAGGAGGCCACAGTATGTCTGGAGTGGTTGAGAGGAGCGGGGTGATCTGAGCAGAGTGACCGAGGGGAGGAAGGGTTGGGGATGAGCTCAGAGGTGGCCTGGGCCAGCTTGTTGGGAAGATGGGAGCCATGGAGAGTGCTGAGAAGAGGAACAGCACGGCCTGGCTGCCATTTCAGCAGGTCGTTCTGGCCACAGTGCTGGCAGTAGACTGCGGGGGCAGGAGTGGAACACGGGAGACCAGCTGGGTGCTGCGAGACTGGACTGAGTAATAACAGACAGTGGTGGCTGAGACTAGGTGATGCTGGTCAGAGAGAAAGCAGAGGGTGAGTGTTGGTAGCTTTCATAGGCAGAGCTAACATGATTTGCTAATCAGTTGATACAGGGCGAGGGATAAAGAGAGTCAAAGATGACTTGGGTTTGGCCTGGGCAACTGAAGGAATGGAGTTGTTGTTTGTCATGTGGGGGACGCCTCCAAGAGGATGAAGTCTTGGGGGAAAGACCAAGAGTTTCAGGTGGTGCTTATGTTGCAGGAAGGGGGACCCTTTCCAGGACCCAAAAAGGAGTTCTTGTCTAATACTTAGAAATGAATTGTCCGAGGAGACACACGTGCTAACAAAGCAAGAGACTTTAGTGGGAATAGGTGCCTGGGCAGAGAGTGGGAGGGTGAGGGGACCCAGGAGGACTGCTGTGCCATGTGGCTCAGTCTCAGGTTTTATGGTGACGGGATTAGTTTCTGGGTTTTCTCTAGCCGATCACTCAGAGTCCTTCGTGGTGGTGGTGCACGCATTACTCAGCCAAGATGGATTTCAATGAGGAGGATTCTGGGAGGTCAGTAGGACATGTGGCATCACCTTTTGACTTTTCCTGAACTCTTCCGGTTGGTGGTGGCTTATTAGTTCCCTGTTCCTTACTAGGATCTCCTGTTGTAAAATAATTCACACAAATAGCTGCTATGGTGTCTGGCCAGGGTGAGCGATTTCAGTCAGTGTGTTTCCTCTAACACTTACTGAACGTGCGAGTGGAAGTGTGGATTAGGCAGTTGCATATTTGAATCTCAATTTCGAGGGGTTGGTGGGGGAGGCATGGGCTCAAATAAACGTGAGAATCAAGGGTGTGCTGATGATATGTTAAAGTGATGGACAATACCAGATCACCAGAGGAATGAATATGAATCAAAAAGGTACTGAATGGCTCTGGAATATTCCAGAATTAAAGCCAAGAAGATGAAGAGGAGCCAGCAGGGAAATTGAGGAGGCACAGCTGATGCTCTTCCTGGAGAAAGTCTAGTAGTTTGTGAAATCTAAGAACTAAAAACTTTGAAGCGCAAAGAGTGATCAGCAGGTTAAATGCTGCTGACGAGTAGTCAGTAACACGAAGGCTGAGGGATTGATCTTTGACTGTAGCCCCCTGTGAAGGTTGTGGGTGGCCTTGCAAGGAGGGTTTGGGTGCTCTGATGGGGATAAAAATCCTAATTTGAGTGGGTAAGGAAAGAGAATGAGAGAGAGATGTAAAAGACAGTGAGCACAGACAAATCTTTCAAGAAATCTTTCCTTTCTTAAAAGGAAGAAGAGAATGGACTAACAGCTATAGAGGAAGGTGGGTTTTGCTTTATTTTGTCTATGTTTTGTCTTTCTAAATAGGAGAAATTAAGAGCAAGAGATCTAGAAGAATGATCTAATAGACAAAAGAATGCTGTGTGTGTTTGGAGAGGGGTGATGGTGGAGGGGGTGGTGAATCTCTATTGTGGCATCCAGAGGTGAGTGAGAAGGAAGGGACCTTGTGAACAGGCAGAGCTGATGACTTTGAAGGAACAACGAGCAGTTTATCTGTGGCCACCAGGAAGAAGTCCATGTGGCCAAATCAAGGGGCTGTGCAAGCTTGCCAAGGCTCTTTCTGGTTGTTAGCATGTTTCTTAGGAAATTAGGAAGCCAGGTCAGCTGTAGAGTTCGGATGGAGGAGGAGATATTAGAAATTGGAGGAGAAATGAGAAAGCATAAGTCTGTGCTTGGGAAATGTATGATGGTTGCAGGGCAGCATGGGAGGCCCTAAGTGAGGTTAGTGCTCATGAATTCACAGAGAACGCTTGACATGATTATGTGATTCTTCAGCCAAATTCAGCTTATGGTGCAGGCACAGGGTAGGGTTTAATTATGGTTGGCATTTGGTACTGGACATGGGTAAGCTGCAAGAGCTGGCAGATTCTGCAGGGAATTCATGGTCATGACAGACCACAGATGTTAGCCCACTTAGGAACCAACGTGAAGCCTGAGGGGCCAGGGACAGGCTGAGAGATCACTGGAGTCTGGGAACTAGAGGGTGCGTGCTGGGAAGTCAGGGGCAGTGGTAGGGACATGCTCGCTTGGCAATCACAAGGACGAGGGTATGACAGGGAGAGAGGGTGACTGCCGTCAAGTGCAGGACAAGATTCTTGGGCGAGAACAGGGCAAGGAATTGAGAGGCCAAGGAGTTGGAGGCATACCCTCCACACCACGAAGTAAGTCACCAGGAATCGTGACTGGACGGATGTCAGAGAAACACTGATCCCAGGTCATCAGTCTTAGAGCAGTGATGGGGAGTGCCCTCTAGGGGCCAGTAGATGAACTGCTGCAGGGACGAATCTGATGACCAGAAACTCATCCAATTCAGGGTCTGAGGACAGCCCAAAGGAAGAAGGAAGATGACCCCCAACCCCACCCCGCCGGCCTGATATTCGATTCTTTTCGTGAAGCTCATTTACATTTGCATCCATTTCAGACCTTGTATTCCCCTAAGAAGTGTAGAAATGCCAGCTGTTTGTCACAATGAAAAGAGGAAGAGAAATGCACTGTTCTCTGAATCCACAAGCGTGAACATTGTATGTTGGCAAGTCCATCTGCACACCCTCAAATCTGCTTTTTCTTTGCTGAGCTGTGGCATCAACTGACAGGGCTATGAAACAGCCACGGGGCTCAGGAGTCCTGGATCGGAGCCCTGCCCTGTGGGCACAGCGCTAAGTTCTCCTCTGTGGCCCAGAACTCGATGTGCTGACTTAGCTATGGAATGAACAGTCTGAATGACTGGCTTTGCCTCGTTTCCTTCAGGGTGTTCACCATCAAAACAACATTGTCCACTCGGCTGTGGGCATGGACCGTGCTCTGCTGAAAGCGGCCCTAAGACAGGTGTGCCGCTTTGCAGTGTCTTGGGTTGACCGCTGTCTCCCACGTTAGCCTCTTGGCTGCACAGCTAGATGAAGGTTTTGTGCCACCACTGGCCAGGCTGTCTTCAGTTGTCTTGGTGGAGATGCCTAACTGAAAATGTACGAATGAAAACATCCCTGGAGCCTCTCTGCAAATTTAGCGTTTTTTGCGTGAGTCTCACGGTGGTGCCTACTCCATTTCCATGTTGTTGGACAATTTTTGAGCAGAGGATCTTTTTCCTGTTTAGTAATGCTCTCCTTCTGGGAGACAGGCCCAGAATAGACCTCAGTTCTGTGGAATTCCCCCAATTCTTAGAGTGACATTTCCCTATTTATCTCAGCTTATTAGCTTAATGTCTTGATGAAAAGATGAGCGTGTATCTGTGCCTCTGGACAAACTTGCTGATCTGTAGATGGAGTGCCCAGTAGCCTTAAGAAAAGTATCTCCTCTTTATCCCAGGTTATTATTGGCTGTTTATGAAGTGTTGATACTTTTATGTATTCATCTATGTCTATTTATAGAGAAAAATTATATAGGAACCATTTTCTTAATTTTAGTTTAAACCCTTCAAGTAGACTCACAATGTGTTTTTTTTTCCTTACAAAAGTTCTACTAAAAACTCATTTTTGAACACAAAGAGTTTTTTTTATTGATTGATAATTTCCTAAACCCATCCTATTATATATACACCATTCTGTTTTTCAAATTTTATTTATTTAGATTGTGTGATTTCTTGATATATAGAACTCCATTTTAAATTTTTATCCCCCTTCTCATATGTTAAGGACAAAAATACAAGTTTTCCTTGTGGGTTATATTGCTCATTTTTGTTTCTATCCCTTGTCTCATTACAAAGCTTTAAAAATTTTTAAATCTTATTTTGTTATTTATTAAAAGTTGTTCTTGTTTTTTTCCTGAAGAGTCTCTTGGGTTTGATGATCTCCTGCCATCCTTCTATAAATTAAAACTGTCACGTGAGTGTATGTTCCTCGGTTCTTTGTCTCGTCACAACAAAGATTTGGCGTGACGGACATTGAAGCCCCCTCGGCGAGCCACAGCTCCCAGGTCTTGGATAGACCGTGTTGTAGCTCTCAGGTCTCAAATGAACCGTGTTATAGCTCTTAAACAGATCAGTGTTACAGCTCAGTGTTAGAGCTCTATTTTATTTAGAAGAGAGCAGGAAAATCCATCTTCGAGGCGTGAGGATACATCGATCTAAAAACACGAGAAGAGCGCCCCAGTGTGCGGGAGGGAGAGCTGGCTCCAGCTCCTCTGTTTATATGTTTACCTCTCCCTGGGCCTGTCCCGTGTAAACTGGGCCAACCAGGAGTGTGGTTTGTTTTACCTGAGGTCCTCACTCCGGTCCTCGGACCTTCTTTTGTTTCATTTTCGTGGGCTTTTCCCTTCCTTGTCTGTAGCCACCACCATTTTGGACCCCTTTTCCCTGTTCTACCTACCTAACAAAACCAAGGTGACTGACAGATTAATTTGGTCTTTCAATGCCATTGAGTTCATATGAATTCCAGTAGAGATACTTTCACCAACAAAAATTAAGGAAAGGAGTTAAGTTTTTTCATTACCTTTTTTTTTCTTTCTAGCTGTTCTATTATGATAAGATCTCACTCTCCAAAAATTGTTTTAAAAGATTAACACATTTACAGCTCTCATTTTTGCTGATCAAGTCTTTGGGTCATTTATGGTTTACTTCTGCAGTTCCTTTTTTTGTTTTATTTATTAGACCTCTAGTAAAAGGTTACCCACAGCCCAAGGCTTCTAGGCATGTGTAGACTGTAAAAATTAACAATTAAATCAAGCAGGGCAGCTCAAACTCCACACTGAAGGTGAAAAAAAAAAGTTCAGGGGTTTATTTAGTAAAGAAAGACAAGCTGAGAAATAGATCCTGCCAGCCACTAAGGTTTACACATGGGAGCTATGCTGAGTGGCGCCAGGGAGGGCGCTCCCAGATGAACAAGACCGTGATGGACGAACCTAGGGCAGGACTCAGAGCCTTGGACCAGGAAAGGAGTTTCACAGGAAGCGCTGACTGCGCTGCGCCCAGGATTCCTCCCCAGCTGTCCTCGGGGCACTGCTGTGGATCCTGCGTGATGGTGAAAGGACAGGTGAATGACCTGATTGGAACGACAAGTCAGGGACAGGGACCCCTGGCACACGTGCCGGTGTGGTACCTGGGTCCCTCCCAGGAGCAGCAACCTGGATGCTCTCCTTGGCAGACACCCGCCTTCCGTCCCCAGCACCGTTTCCTCCTGTCCCTCTTCTCTGAGCAGCCTGTGCTCGACGTGCTGGGGAGGCGGTGGTCCGTTCAGCTGCCTCTCTGGGCCAGGGGCAGGGAGGCCATCCAGCGGCCGAGGAGCCTCTGCACGCGCAGGGAGGAGCTCTCACCTGGACCACACGAGTGTCCTCTGCACATTCCTGCCTCTCCTCCTGACCCTCCCCGAAGCTTGTCTGTGCTCCAGAGAGCAGCCTGTTCTGGTTTCTTTTCTAGCCCTTAGATGGTCCTCTGCTGTAAAATGCAGATAGGACCTCACGGCCTTGCCTTGTGACTTCTGCCTGTCTTCTCACATGTGCCTGCTCACTCACTCTCCTCCCTTGGTCATTATGCTGCCCTCCTTTGTTTTCTTTCTGTTTTTCTGATTTTCCACATTCTTTCTTACCCCAGGACCTTCGCATACAATGTTTTCTCCTCTCGATTATTCTCTTTCCTGTCTTTGTGTGCCAAGGCGCTTCAGTTCGGTCCTTCTCTTTGTGACCCTAGGGACTGTAGCCCGCCAGGCTCCTCTGTCTATGGGATTCTTCAGGCAAAAATACTGGAACGGGTTGCCACGCTCTCCTCTAGGGGATCTTCCCAAGCCAGGGATGGAACCCATGTCTCTTCATGCACCTCTTCTGTCTCCTGCATTGGCAAGCTTTAGCTGATTCCTTTCTCATCAACTTTTAGTCTGAATTAAAATGCCACTTGCTGAGAAGGGCCTGAGCTTCAGTCACCATTAGTCCTCATTGGTCTCCGCCTCACCCCCTCCTTTGTTTCCTCTGTGGCGGCTAAAATATCAGGTGTATATTTCCTTGTTTGACCACCTCCTGCTATAGCACATAGCCTTCCTGTGAGCCGGGACCAAGTCAGTCTTATTTTCCAGTGTACATCCAGCACACAGAACAGGGTCAGTTTCATAACTCACAGGTACATGGTGATCCTTGTCGACAAATGAAGGTGAAGCAGCCGTGGTGTCCACACACCTTTACAGGTGATGGGTCACCTTTTTGTTGTTCCCCCACCTGTTTTTCAGTATATGTGTATGCTAAGTTGCTTCAGTTGTGTCCAGCTCTTTGTGACCCTATAGCCTGTAGCCTACTAGGCTTCTCTGTCCAGGGGATTCTCCAAGCAAGAATGCCGGAGTGGGTTGCCATTTCCTACACCAGGGCATCTTCCCGACCCAGGGATGGAACCCACATCCCTTAAGTCTCCTTCGTTGGCAGATGGGTTCTTTACCACTTAGCATCACCTGGGAAGCCCAGTTTTTCAGTATAGCATTTAAAAATTTTCCTTAAGTCTATTCCCATGTGTAGCACTCCCAGCAGAAAAGGAACACCTACTCAGCTCTTGATGTGGGAACTCTGGATGGAGCAGTGCTTGCTTGACTTTTTGAAACCACTAATAAAATAGTAGTTTTGCTTCCCTGGTGGCTCAGTGGTCAAGAATTTGCGTGCCGGTGCAGGAGACCTGAGTTCATTTCTTGGATTGGGAAGATCCTCTGGAGAAGGAAATGACAACCCACTCCAGTATTTTTGCCTGGGAAACCCCATGGACAGAGCCACCTGGTGGGCTGTGGTCCATGGAGTTGCAAAGAGTCAGATACAACTTAGCTGCTGAACAGCAAGAACCAAAATATAATTAGGGCTCTGTTTTTGAAAGTTCTGTCTGTGGTGACCATTGTCATCAGCCTGAAGCTCTTAGAGATGATACCAGCTTCTTGACGTCCTTGGGGACCCACTGCCGACTCTTACAGTCATTGCTTCAGCCCTCTCTTTTGCTGCCCCATCCCACAGATGGTTCTCTTCCTCTGCTGTTCCCATTTCAGCAAGTTGACCAGTTTTGGACGCTGGTTCCTTGGCATTCCCCCAACTACCCTGCCCATCACTTCAGTTTAGCCAGTTCGGCTTGTTTCTTCTCTGTCATTCTCCCACCTCGACCTTCTCTGCACATTGTCCCTTGGATCACCAGGCCCCCCTCCTGTCCTTTTCTTTGCTCCTCTCACAACTACTTAGTGTGACAGAACCACTCTCTGTGTCCAGACTCGGTTGCCTTTCCCGCATATGGCCTGTGCAGGGCAGCGTCCCGCCATGAACTCATGTCCAGGCATTCTGTCATTCTCCCACCTCGACCTTCTCTGCACATTGTCCCTTGGATCACCAGGCCCCCCTCCTGTCCTTTTCTTTGCTCCTCTCACAACTGCTTAGTGTGACAGAACCACTCTCTGTGTCCAGACTCGGTTGCCTTTCCCGCATATGGCCTGTGCAGGGCAGCGTCCCGCCATGAACTCATGTCCAGGCACCCGTTCAGCCTTTCTCTGGGCCTCGAAAATCTAGCAGGTATCAAGGACCTGCCATTTTCTGAATATTCTGTGTTCTTGTGGTCTTTCTCAAGGTTCATCAGGCCAATTAGTGAAGAGCTGTGACTGCTCATTCTATTGCCTGCTTGGTGACATGATCCTGATCCAAGTTCAATCCATTGTCCAAGTTCAATCCAGATTTTCCCCTTTCCTCCACCCTGAGGCGCTCCCCTAATACAGTGAGTGTGCCCTTATCAAGTTCTAAACTATTTAACAAGAGGCCCTCTACTGGACTATTCATTCATCCATCTAACAAATATTTATTGATCACCTGTTTTATGTCAGGCACTATTCTAAGTCATGGGTGGTGAATAAGATGTTCTAGTTGCCATTGCATTCTAGTAGACAGATGTACATATTTATAGTATGTATATAGTATACTTTATACACACTATATATATACTTTATATATTTTATATATATACACATATATTGGTTATATATATAGTATATATATAGTATAGTACGTGTATTTGTATATATGAGTCTGCATAAAATTTAATACATACACTGGAACACCTACTCAGCTCTTGATGTGGGAACTCTGGATGGAGCAGTGCTTGCTTGACTTTTTAATCCACTAATAAAATAGTATTTTTGCTTCCCTGGTGGCTCAGTGGTCAAGAATTTGCGTGCCAGTGCAGGAGACCTGAGTTCATTTCTTGGACTGGGAAGATCCCCTGGAGAAGGAAATGACAACCCACTCCAGTATTTTTGCCTGGGAAACCCCATGGACAGAGCCACCTGGTGGGCTGTGGTCCATGGAGTTGCAAAGAGTCAGATACAACTTAGCTGCTGAACAGCAAGAACCAAAATATAATTAGGGCTCTGTTCTTGAAAGTTCTGTCTGTGGTGACCGTTGTCATCAGCCTGAAGCTCTTAGAGATGACACCAGCTTCTTGATACCCTCGGGGACCCACTGCCGACCCTTACAGTCATTGCTTCAGCCCTCTCTTTTGCTGCCCCATCCCCCAGATGGTTCTCTTCCTCTGCTGTTCCCATTTCAGCAAGTTGACCAGTTTTGGATGCTGGTTCCTTGGCATTCCCCCCACTACCCTGCCCGTCACTTCAGCTTAGCCAGTTCGGTTTGTTTCTTCTCTGTCATTCTCCCACCTCGACCTTCTCTGCACATTGTCCCTTGGATCACCAGGCCCCCCCGCTGTCCTTTTCTTTGCTCCTCTCACAACTACTTAGTGTGACAGAACCACTCTCTGTGTCCAGACTCGGTTGCCTTTCCCGCATATGGCCTGTGCAGGGCAGCGTCCCGCCATGAACTCATGTCCAGGCACCCGTTCAGCCTTTCTCTGGGCCTCGAAAATCTAGCAGGTATCAAGGACCTGCCATTTTCTGAATATTCTGTGTTCTTGTGGTCTTTCTCAAGGTTCATCAGGCCAATTAGTGAAGAGCTGTGACTGCTCATTCTATTGCCTGCTTGGTGACATGATCCTGATCCAAGTTCAATCCATTGTCCAAGTTCAATCCAGATTTTCCCCTTTCCTCCACCCTGAGGCGCTCCCCTAATACAGTGAGTGTGCCCTTATCAAGTTCTAAACTATTTAACAAGAGGCCCTCTACTGGACTATTCATTCATCCATCTAACAAATATTTATTGATCACCTGTTTTATGTCAGGCACTATTCTAAGTCATGGGTGGTGAATAAGATGTTCTAGTTGCCATTGCATTCTAGTAGACAGATGTACATATTTATAGTATGTATATAGTATACTTTATACACACTATATATATACTTTATATATTTTATATATATACACATATATTGGTTATATATAGTATATATATAGTATAGTACGTGTATTTGTATATATGAGTCTGCATAAAATTTAATATATACACATTGTTCTTTACCTCTTATCTAAATAAATTGTATCTTGCCATCAGGATTGTAAGTTTTTCAGAAACTGCTTTTATTTTTTACTGTTTTGTGTACCACATTGCTTGGGTGAATGCTGAGTACAGTTAGTATTTAGTATGTTTGTTGACTTCACTAAAAATGTAATACATAGACAAATATTTTCAAGATATAAAGCCTCACGCATGATTACATTGGTACAGTTTCTAATTGTGGTCTGGCCCTCCCTGTAAATGCCCTCCTGCATTAACCAGTGTCTCCCTGTTATGGATGCAAACTATAGTAACTCAGTGTAGACAGATACACGACAGCTTCATTGAGAGCTCACGGCGTGAACACTGCAGTGTTTCTAGATCTACAGTTGTGAACCCAAGCACTAACAGATGATATTGATAATATGCATTCATAACTGTCTAACTGTATGCCCTAATACAGTAACAAATGTAAAAAATACTGGTGCATCCAGAAACTTGAAAGGAACTTCAGTGTCAGTCGTCACCATGAAGGAAAAACCCTCCTGTGTATCTACTCTGCTCTCAGGACTTCACCTTTAACACTTCTCATCTCCATATGTATTGGGGGGTTGGTTCCCACACCAGGCAATTCTCTGATTCTCAGGACACCAGCTGGTGTCCTGCAGTTGACACTCTCTACCGGGAGATAACATCTCATCCCACAAGTTAAGGGTTCAGTCCCACGAGATCAACCCCCCACCCCCACATGCTAATCCCAAGTCCAGACTGTCACCTGAGTTTCTGACCCACAGCTGAAAATTCTGAGGTTCTTAACACTGCCTCCTTGAGATCTATTAATTTAATAGAGTGGCTCATGGAACTCAAGAGAACAGTTTACTTACTCAGTTACTAGACATATTTTCTGATATATAGAAAGACATAACTCATAAACAGCCAGGGGGAGGAGATGGAGAGAGCAAAGGGTGTGGACTTCTGTGTCTTCTCTGGCTTCACTGCTCTCCCAGTCACCCCACCTGGAAGTTCTCCAAACACCATCCTTTTGTTCTTTTATGGAGACCTTGATACATAAGCAAGATAGGTGAAGTTATTGCCAATTGGTGATTAATTCAACCTCTAACACTTCTCCCTGCCCTGAGATGAAAGGTGTGGGGCTGAAAATTTCAACCCTCTAATCACATGGTTGGTCCCCCTGGCAACCAGCCGCCGCCCCTTCATTCTTAGGTTACCTAGGGGTTTTTAAAGAGATATCACATTAACATAAACGTTGATGTGGGATTTATTGTGATTAACCAGAGACATTCATTTCACTTTTATTGCTCTGGAGCTCTTTCAGGAACTGGGGACAAAACTAAATACTAAGATGCACCATTGGTCTTATACAGGAAATCACAAAGGTTTTAGGAATTGTGTGCCAGGAATCCTGAATAAAGACCCAAATATATATTTCTTATTATATCACAATAGCAGCATTTTATCAAGCTTTACAGACAAAGACTGTATGAAGCCATTCTACCGCAGAAAGACAGATTTCTTTCCTTAAAAGTAAAGTTTACTAGAGCACAGCAAGTAGTTGCTACATTAAACTGACTCTGAGATTGAATCAGAAGCATAATCAGAAGCCTCAGTGTCATATGCTTCAGCACAGTCAGTGAGCAACATCTGACCATACAGAGTAAAAGTGAGCAAAGTTGTAAAGGTCTGTTGTACTTTGTTAAACTTTGTGTGGTAATAGACGGAGACAGTCCCCTAAACTCCTAGGTACATATCTGCATTAGGAATATCTGCATGATTTGATCATGTGTTTGTTTACCAAATCAAGTGGGGATATTTGGAATACTGTAAGACACTGATGAACGAAATTGAAGATGACGCAAAAAGATGGAAAGTTATACCATATTCATGGATTGGAAGAATTAATATTCTTAAAATGGACAGTTCTACCCAAGGCAATCTATAGATTCAGTGCAACCCTATCAAAATACCAGTATTATTTTCATAGAACAACAACAGATAATTAAAAATTTTGTATGAAAACACAGAAGACCCTGAATAGCCAAAACAATCATGAGGAAAAGGAACAGAGCTAGAAGTATCACATTCCCTGACTTCTGACTATACTACAAAGTTACAGTAATCAAAACAGTATGTTCCTGACACAAGAGAAGACACAAAAATCAGTGATACAGAATAGAAAGCCCAGAAATAAACCCATACACTTATGGTCTAGGACAGAGGAAGCAAGAATATACAGGGAAGAAAAGATACTCTCTTTTATAAGTGGTGCTGGGAAAACCAAACAGCTGCACATAAAGAATAATGTTAGAATATTTTCTAACACCATATACAAAAATAAATTCAAAATGAATTAAAGATCTTATAATGAATATAAGACCAGAAACCATAAAACTCATAGAAGAGAACAGAACACTCTCTAACATAAATTGTAGAGATTTTCTTTCTTTCTTTCTTTCTTTCTTTTTTTTTTGGCTCTTATCCCTCAAGCAAAGGAAACAAAAGCAAAAATAAGCAGATGGGATCTAATTAAACTTAAAAGCTTTTGCATGGCAAAGGAAACCGTCAACCAAACAAAAAGACAGCCTACTGAATGGGAGAAAACAATAGTATTTGCAAATGATATGACCAGTAAGGGGCTAATATCCAAAATATATGAATAGCTCATACAATTCAACTTCAAAAAAGCACACAACCGAATTAAAAAATGGGCAAAGACCCGAACAAATATTTTTCCAAAAAAGACATGCAGATATCCAACAGGCACATGGAAAGATGCTCAACATTGTTAATCATAAGAGAAATGCAAATCAAAACCATGAGATGTCACTTCATACCTGCCAGAATGACTATCAAAAAAGATCACAAGTAACACATGTTGGTGTGTATGTGGAGAAAAGGGAACCCTTGTACCTGTTGGTGGGGGTGTAAGTTGGTACAGCCACTGAGGAAGACAGTATGGAGGTTCCTCAAAAAATTAAAAATAAGGTTGCCATATGATCAACAGTTTCTCTCCTGGGTATATATCTAAAGAAAACGAGAACACTAATTAAAAATATATGCACCCAATGTTCATAGCAGCATTACTTACACCAGCCAAGATATAGAGGCACCCTAAGAGTCCATCAGTAGATAAATGGATAGAGAGGATATGATAAACACACACTCAAGTACTAGTCAGCTGTTAAAATTTTGCTATTTGTAATAACATGGATAGACTTGAAAGGCATTATGCCTACTGAAATAAGTAAGACAGAGAGAGACAATAGCTTGATATCACTTATATGTGGGATCTAAAAAATAAAACAAACTAGTGAGTGTAACAACAACTTCAAAATCCCAGACTCACAGATATAGAGAATAAACTAGTGGTTACTGAGTGGGAAGGGAGGAGGGACAGTATAGGAGTGGGAGATTAATAAGTACATTAATATGTAAAAAATAAATAAGCTACAAGGATATATTGTACAGCACAGGGAATATAGCCAATATTTTTAAATAACTAGGAATGGAGTATAACCTTTAAAAATCATGAATCATTTTATTCAGTCCAATTCAGTTCAGTCGCTCAGTCGTGTCCAACTCTTTGCAACCCCATGGACTGCAACACGCCAGGCCTCCCTGTCCATTACCAACTCCCGGAGTCCAGCCAAACCCACGTCCAGTGAGTCGGTGATGTCATCTGACCATCTCATCCTCTGTCATCCCCTTCTCCTCCTGCTCTCAATCTTTCCCAGCATCAGGGTCTTTTCCAGTGAGTCAGCTCTTTGAATCACGTGGCCAAAGTTATTGGAGTTTCAGCTTTAACATCAGTCTTTCCAATAAATATCCAGGACTGATCTCCTTTAGGATGGACTGGTTGGATCTCCTTGCAGTCCAAGGGACTCTCAAGACTCTTCTCCAAAACCACACTTTAAAAGCATCAATACTTGAGCACTCTCACATCCATACATGACCACTGGAAAAACCATAGCCTTGACTAGATGGACCTTTGTTGGCAAAGTAATGTCTCTGCTTTTGAATATGCTGTCTAGGTTGGTCATAACTTTCCTTCCAAGGAGTAAGCATCTTTTAATTTCATGGCTGCAGTCACCATCTGCAGTGATTTTGGAGCCCAGAAAAATAAAGTCAGCCACTATTTCCCCATCTATTTGCACATATATATGAGAATGTAACATGTGATCAAGTGCATCTCAAATCAGTGGATGAGAGAGGAATTTTATTAAAAATTTATATTAGTAAAGCAGGATCTCTACTACAGTCTTTACACTGAAATTAATTCCAGGTAGACTGAAGTTTTAAATGTAAAAACTGAAATTATAAAAGCACTGACAGAAAACATGGATAACTCATTTTCATAATTTTGGGTTGCTCAAGTCTGTTCTGGAAAATTCCCAACACAGAAGCCATAAAAGAGAATGATTGATAGGTTTGACCACATAAACATTAAAAACTTGTCTATACAAAAAAGAGAGATACAGACAAAATCAAAAGATACGTGACAAACCAGGGAAAAATATTTATACTGCATGCGACCAAGGAGTTCAGCAAATTAGTGAGAAAAAAAAAATCCAAGAACCCAGTAGAGAAATGGAGAAAGCAAATTTTCAGTTTGGGATGCTGTTTCATATGCCAGAAACCCAGCTAGAGGGGTTTAACCAGAGGAGGGCTTTCCTTTTCTCACCTAAGAAGTCTGAGCGCCCAGCGTGATGTCACAGTGCGCTGGAGGTCTCTGCTCTCTCTGTCTGGCTGTCTATGGGCGGCTGCATTCTTTGAGGCCGCAGAACGACTGCTGCACTTCTAGGCACCGCACGCTAGGCACCTGGCAGCAGCCGGTAAGATACATGCTAATCAGGTCTTGCTGTTTCATATGCCAGAAACCCAGCTAGAGGGGTTTAACCAAAGGAGGGCTTTCCTTTTCTCACCTAAGAAGTCTGAGCGCCCAGCGTGATGTCACAGTGCGCTGGAGGTCTCTGCTCTCTCTGTCTGGCTGTCTATGGGCGGCTGCATTCTTTGAGGCCGCAGAACGACTGCTGCACTTCTAGGCACCGCACGCTAGGCACCTGGCAGCAGCCGGTAAGATACATGCTAATCAGGTCTGCCCTTAACAAGCTCTGCTGGAAACTCTGCCACTTGGCCTGCCAGTTGCAAAGGAGTAGTTGCATCCTATATTTTTAATCTCAGACATTGTAGTTTTCATCTTTAGATATTTGATTTTTATTATCTTTCTGAACTTATGGAATGTAGTCATAATTGCTGTTTTAAAGCCTTTTTCTCTTTCCTCCACCTCTGTGTCAGTTCTGGGCTGGCTGCAGCGCGTTTTCCTCCTTGGTTCCCCTCCTCTGTGCCCTATCTCTTCGCACGCCTCCTAATTGTTCAGTCTTTGGCCACACTGTGCAGCTTGTTGGATCTTAGTTCCTTGAACAGGGATTGAACCCGGACCCTCAGCAGTGAGAGTGCAGAGCCCTAACCCCTCGACCGCCAGGGAATTCCCACATGTCTGCTAATTTTGATTAGATGCCAAATGTGGTAAGTTTTATCTTCTTGGGTGGCGGATATGTTTGCATTCCTGTATTGTTCGGGGGGCTTAGTGAAAATAGTTGGAAGCAGTGTGGCCTGTGGAGCCTTGCATTCTAAGATGTACTAGGCAAGTCCAGAGCAGTGTTTACTGTGGGGCTAGTGACTCCCCGTTACAGAGTCGAGACCTGCCGAGCCCTCTGCCTGATGTGGCCAGAACTGTGAGGTCCCCCCCCGCCCCCCGACTGGCGGCAACAAGCAGCGTCCCGGGGCCCTGGGCCTGGCTCCGCCTTTCCTGCACGATGGTCTTCCCTGTGCACTGGCTGGGTCCTGGCCTGCATGCCCGGATTAACACCCTGCTGGAGGTGAGGAGCAGCCCTTTGCCGGTGTCTGGTGGTGTCCTCTGGGCAGCTCTCCCTCGCCGGTGCATTTTCCCAATGCTCTTCCGCTGCCTTGCCTTCTCTTGCCTCCCTCCTAGAGCCACTGCTTTCTCGACTGGCGGCAACAAGCAGCGTCCCGGGGCCCTGGGCCTGGCTCCGCCTTTCCTGCACGATGGTCTTCCCTGTGCACTGGCTGGGTCCTGGCCTGCATGCCCGGATTAACACCCTGCTGGAGGTGAGGAGCAGCCCTTTGCCGGTGTCTGGTGGTGTCCTCTGGGCAGCTCTCCCTCGCCGGTGCATTTTCCCAATGCTCTTCCGCTGCCTTGCCTTCTCTTGCCTCCCTCCTAGAGCCACTGCTTCACGTCCCCATGTCGTCCTGGGGGACCTTCACTGGATGAGTACCGGCTTGTCCACCTGCTTCAGGTGGTGTCCTGAATGGAATGTATTTTTAATTGATGATCCGCCTGGCATCTTGAGATCCAAACATGTTAAAAGAATTTTGGAAGATGTTTTGAGAGTCAGCTGGAAGAGTTTAGCAAGTAAAAACATGGAAAATCTTTGCTTTATCTAGTTTTTATAATTCAGAAAAGACAGTATGGTAAGGAAGATTTTATAAAGTGGCAGCAGCCGTTTGACTGTGTGTGCCTGGTCAGTCGTGTCCTCCTCTTTCTGACCCCATGGACTGAAGCCCGAGAGGCTCCTCTGTCCATGGAATTTTCCAGGAAAGAATACTGGCGTGGGTTGTCATTTCCTCCTCTAGAGGATTTTCCCGATCCAGAGATCAAACCCACATCTCTTGTGCCTCCTGTGTGGGCAGGTGGATTCTTTACCACCGTGCCACCTGGGAAGCCCGGCATACTAATGACATCGTCCTGTGGTGGATTTAAGCTTGTATGTAACACCTAACGTGTAGTTCTAGATGAACTGCAGGAAGCTGCATCGTAAATTCTTGGTGAGGAGTGTCTGTCTTTCTGGCTTGATGCTCTTACTAGAAATAACTGTTCATACATTTTTTAAGTCATTTTTGGTAGCCCTCTGATTATCTACTAAAATTCATATAAAAGCTGATCCAATGAGATTTACCTGTTACTGTTTTCATTTTCTAGTGGCATAAATTAATCAGGACTCTAGCATAAAGAGTATTATGACTAATAAAGCCATTATTATATTAGTTTGACATGTTGAAAGTGTAAATTTAGTGGGAAAAGCTATTAAAAGAGTGGCATGTATCATAAGTGATCAGAGAGTCAAAGAGGAATGGTTCATTTGGATTTTTTTTTCTAAAGATCAATAACATATCTATATATAATGCTACCTTTTTTCTCTTATTATTTTTGTAGGTTCTGCTGGAGACTTACATTTGGCCTCGATGTGAAATTAAAGTAGAAAATCGTATCTACATGTATGTTAATATCAGGATGTTGATTCATTGGTCATGCCTGCAGAGGGAAATTTAGTTGTAGATAGCTACTGCCAGCAGAAATAAATGCTTACCCTAGATGTCCAGCATCTCTCCTTTTCACTGGAGTGAAAATCCCCTCCAGACACCAACAGAACATCACTGCAGAAGATGCTTCGCATTTTAAGGATGGCGGCCACCTGAGTTCATGCGCCCGGTCTGTACAGTTGCTGTGGACGGTTTACCATCTGAAAGCTCCTCCAGCTCTTACCCAGGCCCCGCATCTGTCTCTGAAATGTCTCTGCTTCATGCTTTGGGTCCCGTGCAGACCTGGCTGGGACAAGAGCTAGAGAAATGTGGCATCGATGCCATGATCTATACTCGATACGTCCTCAGTCTTCTGCTGCATGACAGCTGCGACTACGACCTTCAGGAACAGGTATTTCCGTGCTGTAACTGTGCTGTGAAAGCTCGTGATTGTGTCTGCGTGTGTGCACTTTTCCTCCTGAGAGCTCTTTCGTACTCTGGAGCAGGTAGACGCTGTGGCCCAGAAACTGTTAAGCCGATGAGCCAAGTCACCGAGCCCACCGTCTGGTGCGCTCACTGTCTCTGAGACTCTCTGTGCTCTGGCAGACTCTGAGTCTTGTCGCGGATGGTAGTAGTTAGGAGACCTGCTGCCTTGGAGTAGCACTGCTCCAGAATGGTGGTTTAGGAAAATGAGACATGATTACAAGTTTTAATCATTGTATCTATTAACACTCCTTAACGTTTCAACCTTTAATATTTCATCTCCAACAGTGATGATAAGCTGCTTATTAATCCAAGTGTGTCTTTTGGAGACTTAAAGTTTTGATAAAGCATTTAACCTTAAATACTCAGTGGATATAAATCTGAGCAAACTCTGGGAGATAGTAGAGGACAAAGGAGCCTGGCATGCTGCAGTCCATGGAGTAGCAAAGAGTTGGACACAACTTTGTGACTGAACGATAACAAAAGGACCTTAAATGAGCCATTATACATATTACCTGACTTAGGTGCATAGGTGAATAAAGCAGACAAGTCTGTGTTCTTAACAAAGATCTCAACTTTGGTTCACTCACCAGGAGAAGCTGCTGAGTGTGAGGCTTGCTGAAAGGGAAGCAGAGTTCTCAGCACCGAGCGGGTGGTTTCTGAGTGCCTGCGGGGCACAGATTTCACCTAAAAGGGAGTGGCTGGGGCCTTCCCTGGGGTTCCGGAGGTTAGGACTCCACACTTCCATTGCAGGGGCCACAGGTTCAATCCCTAGGATCCCACACGTAGTGAGGTGCAGACAAGCCAAAAAACAGAGTTGACTGTTTTGTGGGTAGTTTTTAGTTGTTGTTTTAAACCATTGTTAGGAACACTGAAAGCAGGAACAGAGTTTCATTGACAGAGAAACTGGCTTTGACGTTCCGAACCACAGAGGAGTCTTATAGATACAGGGGGTTTCACAGCAAGCCCAGCACTTGCCACGCGTTAGTGGTGCAAAGTGTTCTCTTCTGCTGGTGTTTTCTCGTGCTTTCTACATTTTCCTTGCTTACAGATTGGTTACTGGCCTGTCTGGTGACAACTGGGTCAAGTAAGGTTTTGAAGGATTTGATGTGTAAAAACATAATCATCAGAAAATATATTATTTTGGTGGTCAATAATTTGTATAATTTTCTTGCCAAAGCTGTAGTATTTTCTACCGTCTTTCCAATAAATGTAAATATACTTTTTTAGGGGCAAGTAAAATGTTAAATCTACCAAATAGACTAGAGATCTGTTCAAGAAAGTCAGAAATACCAAGGGAGCATTTCATGCAAAGGTGAGCACAGTAAAGGACAGAAATGGTATGATTCTAACAAAAGCAGAAGGTATTAAGATGTGGCAAGAATACACAGAAGAATTGTACCAAAATGGTCTTAATGACCTGGGTAACTGTGATAGTGTGATCACTCGCCTAGAGCCAGACATCCTGGAATGTGAAGTCAAGTGGGCCTTAGGTAGCATGACTATGAACAAAGCTAGTGGAGGTGATGAAATTCCAGCCGAACGATTTCAAATCCTAAAAGATGATGCTGTGAAAGTGCTGCACTCAATATCCCAGCAAATTTGGAAAACTCAGCAGTGGCCACAGGACTGGAAAAGATCAGTTTTCATCCCAATCCCAAAAAGCACTGCACAATTGTACATATTTCACATGCTAACAAGGTAATGCTCAAAATCCTTCAAGCTAGGCTTCAACAGTATGTGAACCAAGAACTTCCAGATGTACAAACTTGATTTAGAAAAGGCAGAGGAACCAGAGATCAAACTGCCAACATCTGTTGCATTGTAGAAAAAAACAAGATAATTGCAGAGAAACATCTACTTCTGCTTCATTCACTTCACTAAAGCCTTTGACTGTATAGATCACAGCAAACTATGGAAAATTCTTAAAGAGATGGGAATACCAGACCACCTTACTTGCCTCCTGAGAAACTTGTATGCAGGTCAAGAAGCAACAGTCAGAATTGGACATGGAACGACAGACTGGTTCATAATTGGGAAAGGAGTACATCGTGGCAATATATTGTCACCCTACTTATTTAACTTGTATGCAGAGTACATGATGCAAAATGCTGGGCTGGGTGAAGCACAAGCTGGAATCAAGATTGTCAGGAGAAACATCAATAACCTCAGATATGCAGATGACACCACCCTTATGGCAGAAAGTGAAGAGGAACTAAAGTGCCTCTTGATGAAGGTGAAAGAGGAGAGTGAAAAAGTTGGCTTAAAACTCAATATTCAGAAAACTAAAATCATGGCATCCAGTCCCATCACTTCATGACAAATAGATAGGGAAACAATGGAAACAGTGACAGATTTTATATTCTTGGGCTCCAGAATCACTATGGATGGTGACTGCAGCCATGAAATTAAAAGATGCTTGCTCCTTGGAAGAAAAAGCTATGACAAACGTAGGCAGCATATTAAAAAGCAGAGACATTGCTTTGCTGACAAAGGTCCATCTAGTCAAAGCTATGGTTTTTTCAGTAGGCATATATGGACGTGAGAGTTGGACCATAAAAAAGGCTGAGCACCAAAGAATTGATGCTTTCTAACGATGGTGGAGAAGATTCTCGAGAGTCCCTTGTATGGCAAGGAGATCAAACCCGTCAATCCTAAAGGAAATTAACCCTGAATATTCATTGGTAGGACTGATGCTGTTGCTGAAGCTCCAATACTTTGGCCACTTGATATGAAGAATCAACTTACTGGAAAAGACCCTGATGCTGGGAAAGACTGAAGGCAGGAGGAGAAGGGGTTGACAGAGAATGATATGTATGGTTGGATGACATCATCAACTCAATGGACATGAGTTTGGGCAAACTCCTGGAGACAGTGAAGTGCCGGGGTCCAGCCCCGGTGGATCCAGGGTGATTCGAAGGTGGGGATGGAATAGGCATCCTGGAGAAAAACTTATTTAATTACAGATATAGAGGGAGACTAGAAACGGATAGTGTAGTAGGAAGTTAGTGGAGAAAAGGAGGCTGAATAACTGGTTTAAGTGGAATACTAATCACCACCTACATAGGCCACAGGCATCTTTCCGTTCTCCGAAAGGAGAGGAGGCACTGAGGCCTCCCCGGTCTGATCTTAGAAGCCCAGGCAGAGTCAGTAGGCTTGGTGCGTACCCCCATACCAGATGGGAATTCAGCCAAGAAAACGAGGAGCAAGAAAGAAATGACACGGGGGAATCAGCTTTCCAGGAACTGATCCGATTTCTCTATTTTTTCAGGTTTGTTTATATACCTTTTGTTACACATAGGGATGAATACAGAGTCACGCGGGGGTCAGCAGACCTGACCCTTGTCACAATCAGGTGTTTCATATAAAATTATACAAAGGTCTTATGAGTTTTTACATCATCTTCTGGCCATGAGGTCTGCTGACATTTTATGGCCCTTTCTGATACCGGTCAGTTAACCAGAAAGCTTATTTTTCCAGGGGTGATTTTT
>SJYC01050253.1:0-53616 GCA_006408675.1 Madoqua kirkii | reverse complement strand
TTATGAAAATTAATTACTAGTTTTGTTTCCTGAAGGGTCTTTATTTCATATTCATTTTTGAAAGGTATTTTGCTGTGTTTAGTGTTCTAATTGAAAATTTAATTTTTTTTCTTTTAATACATCACTGATATCATTCCATTGTCTTCTGGCTTACACATTTTTTGATGGGAAGTATGTTATGATTCTTACTTTTGTTCCTCTGTATGCAATATTTTCTTTTTTCTGGTTGCCTCCAACATTGGCTCTTAACTTTTTCTGTAGCAATTTAATTATGCTTCTTTATGTTTTGTACATTTTTAATACTTTGGTTGGAATTCTCTAAGATTCCTGGATCATTGGTTTATTGTCTTTCACTATATTTGGAAACTTATCCATGATCTTTTCTAGTATTTTTTCTTCTTTTTTCTCTTTATTTCCCTCTATAAATCAAAGTACACATGTTAGATCATTTGATAGTGTCCCACAACTCCTGGATGCTTTGCTCTACTTTTTAAAATTCATTTTTCTTTTTATGCTTCACTTTGGATAATTTATATCAACCTAGTTTTAGTTTAAAATTTCATCCTCAGATGTGTCAAGAGCATCACAGTAATCTTCATCTTTGATATCATGTGTTTATTTGGCTCATTTTAATAATTTCTAATCTTTCTGTTGAAGTTTTTCATCTGTTAATGGATGTTCTTCACTTTTACCACTACATCCTTTAATTAAAGTATAGTTTTTATAAAGCCCTTGACTGATAATTTAAACATTTTGATAACTCCTCAGTCTGCTGCTGTTGAGTGATTTATCTCTGGAAAATGGCTTTCTTATTACAGTACTTTGCCTTATAATTTTAGAATGTATTCTGAACAATGTCAACTGAAGAACAGTAGAGTCTGAGATCAAGAGTATTTATAGGTGGGGATGAATACAATTCTTTCTCTGTTACAATGGTAGCAAATGATTCACTTGGGTTTGGGTTTTGTTGTTGACATTGTTGCCTTTCAAGTTCTTCAGTGAGGGACTGGCTAAATCATGTGCTTGGTGTGAGCCCCATGGTGCTAGAACTTTGTTATCCGTTTTTCTGCTTTAACCTCAGCTTTCAGAATGTGTTTCAGTTCAGTTCAATGGCTCAGTCGTGTCCAACTCTGTGACCCCATGAATTGCAGCATGCCAGGCCCCCCTGTCCATCACAACTTCTGGAGTTCACTGTTTTTCTGCTTTAACCTCAGCTTTCAGAATGTGTTTCAGTTCAGTTCAATGGCTCAGTCGTGTCCAACTCTGTGACCCCATGAATTGCAGCATGCCAGGCCCCCCTGTCCATCACCAACTTCTGGAGTTCACCCAAACTCAGGTCCATCGAGCCATCTCATCCTCTGTTGTCCCCTCCTCCTCTTGCCCCTAATCCCTCCCAGCGTCAGAGTCTTTTCCAGTGAGTCAACTCTTCGCATGAGGTGGCCAAAGTACTGGAGTTTCAGCTTTAGCATCAGTGCTTCCAATGAACACCCAGGACTGATTTCCCTTAGAATGGAATGGTTGGATCTCCTTGCAGTCCAAGGGACTCTCAAGAGTCTTTTCAATTCTTCATCAGTTCTTTTCAATTCTTCATCAATTCTTCGGCACTCAGCTTTGTTCACAGTCCAACTCTCACATCCAAACATGACAGCTGGAAAAACCATAGCCTTGACTAGACGGACCTTTGGTGACAAAGTAATGTCTCTGCTTATGAATATGCTGTCTAGGTTGGTCATAACTTTCCTTCCAAGCAGTAAGCGTCTTTTAATTTCATGGCTGCAATCACCATGTGCAGTGATTGTAATGACTGCCAAACAATGGGTCTCTCTTCACATTCTTTTCTCTTTACCAGTGGTAACTGTCTGTTGCTATTACTCAGTTCTGGACTCATGGTAGGGGCAGGGAGTGGGTTTTTGGTTTATCTGATGAAAGCTCACTTGTAGACAGCATCTGTGTCCCTGAGAATCAGGAAGGGGGTTGTGGAATTATTCTTGTTTCTCTCATCTCAGTGACAGTCATATTTGGACTTGTATTTGTAGAGTTTATTAAACAGATGAGATAATTTTGCTCCTCCTTGCTCCCAGCAATAGCACATCTCTGCTTTATACAGCACAGGATAGTGACTCCTAAAGTTTCTAGTCCAAACCTTAGTGGCAGACATTTTTGATTCTATCACTTTCCCGGACCAGTGATCTTTTCTTGGTTTCTGATGTCAGAAAGAAAAGCTCTTAACCCTTCCCCAAAAGCTGATGAGCTTTGCTTCTACACAACATTGGATCTTTGCCTAGTCCCTGCTTAAAAGACAGTTTGCTGTCCCTTCCTCAGCAGTGTAAAGCATTTTTCTTCCTAATGAGAAGAGCCCATGCAAATGCACCATATCTTGAGACTGTTCTGCCTTCACTCTGCCTGCACCACTTATGAGGGTATTTCTGGCTTCCTGCCCTGCTCTCATTTCTTTCCACGAGCCCCTAGAAGAGAGCTTATGAGTGAGTGAACACTGTCTTGTGTCTGATTCCCCCAGTTATTCTAAACTTTTATACTGCTTCAAATTCATCCTTTAGTATTTTATTAGAAGTTTTGATGATTTCTTCTTACCTGCAATGCTTGCTTCTGCAGCACATATACTAAAATTGGGACGATACAGAGAAGATTAGCATGGCCCCTGAGCAGGGATGACATGCAAATTCATGAAGTGTTCCATGTTTCTTTTTTTGGACTTCCCTGGTGGTTCAGACGGTAAAGCATCTGACCCAGGTTCAATCCCTGGGTCGGGAAGATATACTGGAAAAAAAAAAATCGGCAACCCACTCCAGTATTCTTGCCTGGAAAATCCCATGGATGCAGTCTGATAGGCTACAGTCAATAGGGTCGAAAAGAGTCGGACAGTGCTGAGAGACTTCACTTTCACTTTCTTACCTGCTACACCAAGTATTTCCTCTGTGCTCTGCCAAAGTGAAGAAAGTTTGTGTCCTGTCTCACATTAGAGGAGCTCGCCACTTTTTGGAGCTTAGTTTACTTTGCTGTCTGACTGCCTCAGCTTAGCTTTCTGACGGGTTCAAGGAAAGTTACACTTTTATCAGTTCAGTGCTCAGTCATGTCCAACTCCTTGCTACCCCATGGACTGCAGCATGCCAGGCTCTCTGTCCCTTCAGTTCAGTTCAGTCGCTCAATCGTGTCCGACGCTTTGCGACCCCATGAATCGCAGCACACCAGGCCTCCCTGTCCATTACTATCTCCCGGAGTTTACTCAGACTCACGTCCATCGAGTCTGTGATGCCATCCAGCCATCTCATCCTCGGTCGTCCCCTTCTCCTCTTGCCCCCAATCCTTCCCAGCATCAGAGTCTTTTCCAATGATTCAACTCGTCGCCTGAGGTGGCCAAAGTACTGGAGTTTCAGCTTTAGCATCATTCCCTCCAAAGAAATCCCAGGGCTAATCTCCTTCAGAATGGACTAGTTGGATCTCCTTGCAGTCCAAGGGACTCTCAAGAGTCTTCTCCAATACCACAGTTCAAAAGCATCAATTCCTCAGTGCTCAGCTTCCAGCTCTCACATCCATACATGATTACTGGAAAAACCATAGCTTTAACTGTAAAGACATTTGTTGGCAAAGTAATGTCTCTGCTTTTTAATATGCTGTCTAGGTTGGTCATAGCTTTTGTTCCAGAGAGAAAAAATCTTTTAATTTTATGGATGCAGTCACCATCTGCAGTGATTTTAGAGTCCAAGAAAATAAAGTCTGTCACTGTTTCAATCATCTCCTCATCTATTTGCCATGAAGTGAAGGGACTAGATGCCATGATCTTAGTTTTCTGAATGTTGAATTTTAAGCCAACTTTTTCACTCTCCTCTTTCACTTTCATCAAGAGGCTCTTTAGTTCTTCTTTGCTATCTGTTATATGGATGGTGTCATCTGTATATCTGAGGCTGTTGATATTTCTCCCAGTAATCTTGATTCCCAAATTATGCTTCATCCAGCCTGGCATTTAGCATGATATATTCTGCATGTAAGTTAAATAAGCAGAGTGATAATATACAGAGACTTGACATACTCCTTTCCCTATTTGAAACCAGCCTTTTTTTCGTGTCCAGTTCTAATTTGCTTCTTGACTTGAATACAGATTTCCTAGGAGGCAGGTCAGGTGGTTTGGTATTCCCATTACTTTAAGAATTTTCCACAGTTTATTGTGATCCACACAGTCAAAGGCTTTGGTGTAGTTAATAAAGCAGAAGTAGATGTTTTTCTGGAACTCTCTCACTTTTTTAGTGATTCAATGAATGTTGGCAATTTGATTTCTAGTTCCTCTATATTTTTATAGATCATCCAATATTTTCTTATTTTTAGGATCAGAGCAATGTTCTCCTTTGGCTTTGTATATCCTAAGCAGAAATGGAAACATATGAAACATTTTAAAAATAAAATATGTTTATTGTTGAGGGATATATTTTCCTTCATCATAGAATTTCAGAATAGACACAGGAAATTCCTATTGTAGCACAAAACAGAATAACTCCCCAGATATGTAGGTAGGGATAAATCAAACTATAAATCTACAATCTGGCTAATTTAGCCATCCACAAACAGAGGGGATAAAAAACAAAAAAAAATTTTTGAAAAATAATGTAACAGTACAACAAGGAATGCTCATTCTGTGCATTAAAGGGGAAAATTAACAGTTATAGAAATGTGAAATAGTCTGGGTTAAGTAAAAGTTAATATTTTTTTACCTAGAAACCTCTTATGTTTTTAATATGTTAATGTATACTCTAAAAACAAATCTACTTAGTTTTAACCTTATGTGGTCAGTAAATCTCATCCCCCACCCTAAACAAAGAATTCTGTAGAACACAATGTAAGATATGCTAGTTCAGATATTTCTAACTTTGTAGGCATTAAATTTTTTGCAAGATCACTTCATTTTTATAGCCTTAATATTGTATTTAATTCTTTATAGTCCAGTTCTATCTTGATGAAATTTCTTACAAAGTGATAAATCAGTATATTGTAAAAAAAACAAACAATGAAACAAAGTGTTGACAATATGACTAATTTTATATTAGCAACTTCTAGATGAATTCTATCATATTTAATACAAAATTTAATTTTATCCCCTTTGCATTCTCTTTAGTCATGTCAACCATATCAAGTTAAGTTTGGGCAGAATCATGTTTGGGCTTCTGTTGCTGAGATAATTTTTATGTCATAGCCCAGAGAACTCTTTCAAAGTATCTTTTGTAATTCTTCTACCAAGAGATGACCACTATTTGTGTTGAAAATGATGGGACTGGTAAATAGGTGAAATGATCTTACTAACAGACTACTTTGATACCTCACTAATATGTTTATTCTGCAGAGTCAGTATATTCATCTTATGTTGCCAGAATTATACTTCACAATATTAAAAATTTTTTATTTTATCATTTTACTTATGAGATAATTTATTTATTCATAATTAATGAAATATTTAGATTCACCATCAATTTATAGGATCAACAAGGAATGATGAATTTATTATATCTGACTCTATACTGATTATGTACTCTACCCAGTAAGAAGTGAAATGAAATGTTTAGAGTGAAATAAAATGTGCAGAGTTCCAAAGTATAGCAAGACAAGATAAAAAATTCTTCTTCAGCAATCAATGCAAAGAAATAGAGGAAAAGAACAGAATGGGAAAGAATAGAGATCTCTTCAAGAAAATTAGAGATACCAAGGGAATATTTCATGCAAAGATGGGCTCAATAAAGGACAGAAATGGTATGGACCTAACAGAAGCAGAAGATATTAAGAAGTGGCAAGAATACACGGAAGAAATGTACAAAAAAGAGCTTCACGACCAAGATAATCATGATGATGTGATCATTAATCTAGAGCCAGACATCTTGGAATGTGAAGTCAAGTGGGCCTTAGAAAGCATCACTACGAACAAAGCTAGTGGAGGTGATGGAATTCCAGTGGAGCTATTTCAAATCCTGAAAGATGATGCTGTGAAAGTGCTGCACTCAATATGTCAGCAAATATGGAAAACTCAGCAGTGCCACAGGACTGGAAAAGGTCAGTTTTCATTCCAATTCCAAAGAAAGGCAATACCAATGAATGCTCAAACTACCGCACAATTGTACTCATCTCACATGCTAGTAAAGTAATGCTCAAAATTCTCCAAGCCAGGCTTCAGCAATATATGAACCATGCACTCTCTGATGTTCAAGCTGGTTTTACAAAAGGCAGAGGAACCAGAGATCAAATTGTCAACATCTGCTGGATCATGGAAAAAGCAAGAGAGTTCCAGAAAAACATCTATTTCTGCTTCATTGACTATGTCAAAGCCTTCTTTGACTGTGGATCATAAAAAACTGTGGAAAATTCTGAAAGAGATGGAAATTCCAGACCACCTAACCTGCCTCTTGAGAAATCTGTATGCAGGTCAGGAAGCAACAGTTAGAACTGGACATGGAACAACAGACCGGTTCCAAATAGGAAAAGGAGTACGTCAAGGCTGTATATTGTCACCCTGCTTATTTAACTTATATGCAGAGTACATCATGAGAAACGCTGGACTGGAAGAAACACAAGCTGGAATCAAGATTGCCGGGAGAAATATCAATCACCTCAGATATGCAGATGACACTACCCTTATGGCAGAAAGTGAAGAGGAACTAAAGAGCCTCTTGAATAAAGTGAAAGAGGAGAGTGAAAAAGTTGGCTTAACACTCAACATTCAGAAAAACCAAGATCATGGCATCCGGTCCCATCACTTCACGGCAAATAGATGGGGAAACAATGGGAACAGTGACAGACTTTATTTTCTTGGACTCCAAAATCACTGCAGATGGTGGCTGCAGCCATAAATTAAAAGACACTTGCTCTTTTGGAAGAAAAGCTATGACAAACCAACACAGTATATTAAAAAGCAGAGACAGCACTTTGCCAACAAAGGTCCCTCTAGTCAAAGCTATGCTTTTTCCAGTAGTCATATGTGGATGTGACAGTTGGACCATGAAGAAAGCTAAGCACTGAAGAATTGATGCTTTTGAACTGTGGTTTTGGGGAAGATTCTCTTAAGAGTCCCCTGAACAGCAAGGAGATCAAACCAGTCATTTCTAAGGGAAATCAGTCCTGAATATTCACTGGAAGGACTCATGAAGCTCCAATACTTTGGCCACCTGTCCAAAATCACTGCAGATGGTGACTGCAGCCATAAAATTAGAAGACACTTACTCCTTGGAAGAAAAGTTATGACCAACCTAGATAGCATATTCAAAAGCAGAGACATTACTTTGCCAACTAAGGTCCGTCTAGTCAAGGCTATGGTTTTTCCTGTGGTCATGTATGGATGTGAGAGTTGGACTGTGAAGAAGGCTGAGGGCTGAAGAATTGATGCTTTTGAACTGTGGTGTTGGAGAAGACTCTTGAGAGTCCCTTGGACTGCAAGGAGATCCAACCAGTCCATTCTGAAGGAGATCAACCCTGGGATTTCTTTAGAAGGAATGATGCTAAAGCTGAAACTCCAGTACTTTGGCCACCTCATGAGAAGAGTTGACTCACTGGAAAAGACTCTGATGCTGGGAGGGATTGGGGGCAGGAGGAGAAGGGGACGACTGAGGATGAGATGGCTAGATGGCATCACAGACTCGATGAACATGAGTCTGAGTGAACTCCAGGAGATGGTGATGAACAGGGAGGCCTGTTGTGCTGCGATTCATGGAGTGGCAAAGAGTCGGACACGAATGAGCGACTGAACTGAAGTACCATATGGCTGTTTTGGTTCTATTAGCCAAGGATCACATTTGACTCTTGGTAGGAAGATAGTATGGCAAAACTGCACTTTCCAGTATCTGGTAAAACTGAAGGTGTGTACTTCTATCACCCAGCAACTGCACTTCTAGGTGACAGGAGTCTATGCCTGTGCGCCAGGACACACATACAACCATGTTCCCAACACTGGAAAACTAAGGCAGCTTGCTGCTGCTACTGCTGCTAAGACGCTTCAGATGTGTCCGACTCTGTGCGACCCCATAGACGGCAGCCCCCCAAGCTCCCCCATCCTTGGGATTCTCCAGGCAAGAACACTGGAGTGGGTTGCCATTTCCTTCTCCAATGCATGAAAGTGAAAAGTGAAAGTGAAGTCGCTCAGTCGTGTCCAACTCTTTGCGACCCCATGGACTGCAGGCTACCAGGCTCTTCCACCCATGGGATTTTCCAGGCAAGAGTACTGGAGTGGGGTGCCAGTGCCTTCTCCTTAAATCCCAACAAAGAATCAATTTTTTAAAATTATGATAACATTACACAGCAGTCAACATCAAAAGACAGCCATATGGGTCCACATGGTTAACTCATTAAGTATGCAGAAGCAGCAGCTACAGAATAATACTTAGGATCCTTGACACAAACCTTTATTTCCACCTCTTGCTTAACAGACTCCCATCTTACTCCTCACCTCCACCACTAATCCCAGCCCCGAATCTCGAGCCTCTATGACCATCCTGCTCCTCAGCTGCAGCCCCTACTCCTAGCCACACATACTCTATAGGCAGCAGCCTCTGTCTTGCTCCATCCATCCTTATTCTTCCAGAGGCTATCTTCCTGCAACATGCTAGAAATGTCTACCCGCTGGGCACTATTGCTGGTTGGTTTCTTATTTTTTCACTATCATTTTTGTGATCTCAGGAGAGAGAGAAACCCTTAGACTAGATACTCACTGAAGGAAAAATGAGGGTGTTGATGTCTAGGGAAGCAGAAATTATCCTTGTCTTCTAAAAGCACCATCTGTTGAGCATCTTAAGCTACGATCTACAGTCCATGGGGTCAGGAGATGTTAGACACAACTGAGCGACTAATACTTCTTTCTGTCCTCAATATCCTAATTAGAGGCCCAAGGTCTCCAATTCACTTTCTACCCAAAGCAGGATAGTTCAGTGAATGCTGACAAAGGAGCCAGTCTGTCGGCATTCAAACCTTAGCTCTGCCACAGTCCACCCATGACTTCTCCCAAGTCATTCAATCTCTCTGTGACCCCGCCTTGTCATTTAGAAACAGCGGTTAGTAAAACAGTCATGGGACGGCGTGAGAGCAGGTGAGCTCTGTGTAGAGTGCTTATCGGAACCGTGCTGGGCACAGAACACACACCACACATCAGCTGCGGCCACAAGGCCTCCACTGAGCCATCTCCCTGTTTGTTGATGTTTATCTCGTGTCACTCTATTTTTATGACTATTATAGGAGTCATTCTAATAAAAATCTGTGGTTTGTACCTCTTGGCTTGTGAACTTACTTCAAAGTGCCTGAGCTTCTGCTCAATGATCCTCTTTAGATTAAAAAGCAGTGGCAATTTGCAATGCCACCAAAAGTACAAAAACAATGCCTTCGATGTAGTGTTTTCTGCAGGCACTGGGTTACTGGTTTTTAAATGTCTTTTTGTTATGAATTTTGTTAAGTAATATTACAGAAATTTAATGGAATTTTACAATACGAACGTAAGTTTACTTTTTAAGTAACTTCCAGAAATAAAGCAGAAAGAACTTACTTTGTGATTGCGGCAAAAAAGTTAACGACCGAGGGCAGGCAAATCTTCAGAGGATTCAGCTGACTCATCACTATCCGTTCAAAATTTAGACTCTGAAGGTACCTCAAACCTTTGATTAAAAAACAACAAAAAAAATTTTTAAGGTACAAACACAACAGTCTACGAAGCACTCATTTATATATATATATAAATAAAAATTTTTAAGGGTATTTGCATAAATGCTTTAAAGGTTCATGTAGATATTCACATAGTACAAAGCCCAAAGAACATCGTTTATCTTAACCACACGCATTTACAACCAAACCAACTTTTCTAAAGAAAAGAGTTTACTCTTTTAAAGATCTAGGAAAGTAAAGATACATTCCTAGTGGGCTATGAGCTTATAAGACAATTTGGAACTCAGATACATGCAAGCTCAGCACGTGCTGACTGCAGCGAGGGAGGCACAGGACATGTGCTCCGACTTCTGCTAACAACCGTGGACTCATTACGCAGCTGAGGAGCACAGTGAATCCGCCATTCCCTCGAGGTAATGAGTGTACAGTATGGAATTTCTCCTTCCTGAATTCCATACACACACACACACACACTCATATGACAGTTAACAAAGCCAACAGCAAGACTTACACACCTTAAATTATCAGTAAAGTTGAGCCTATTTTTCAAGTGTGCATTCACTATATTTCGGGGGTTTTTTGTTTTGTTTTTATAACAAAACTATGGAGGTAGAAGGAAAAATTAGGTAGATACTACTGTCTTGGAATCAATGACTATACTTCTCTCCTATATTAAAAAGAAGAACACCACACTTATTCTAAGAGGTGAGCAAATCAACTTGTGCCTAAGTATATTTTTGTTAGGAGATCCTTTGATGTATATATTTTGATAAAAGTGACTAAAAATGCAATAATGTAAAGGCTTACAAGAACAGATCCTCTTTAAGACTCTTAGCATTTATTTTTACAGAGAAAAGCACTGATTTTACTTACCTTGTGATAAAATCTTGTCCAACTACTGCTAATACACCTATTTTTAAGCCCCCTATCTTTTTAGTGGTAGTCATGATATAAGAAAGTGCATGTAATGCAACATGTACAAGCTTCAGTTTAGAGCTATGATTCTCAACTAAAGGCCACAGTGCCCTCAAGAGAACATCTGGCAGTGTCTGGAAGGTAGTTTGAGTTGTCACAACAGAGGATGAGCAGGGCTAGCACTGGCATCAAGCGGGCAGAGAGTGTGAGATGCTGCTGGTCGCCCTGCTAGACACAGGACAGCTCCCACAACAAAGGACTACCCAGCCTAAGGTATCAGCAGTGCAGAGTCTGAGAAACTTTGGCTTAGAGGAAACAGTTAAACCATTTGTGCTACTCACGAAAATAAAACAATTTAAACTGATTTAACTGATGCTGTTCTTGGGGACTGTCTTCAACTGTAATATGCTAACCCAAGAAACAAGCTTCATCTGGTAGACTCAAACTTTAACTCTTAGAAATCAGCAAAACTGCTCTTTCATCTAGGCCACTGACATGCCATTCAGACTAAGGAAGACCCGGAAACTTAGGGGACATGTGAGCCACGGCCACGGCTGTGTTGGGAAACACTGGAAACGCCCAGGAGGCCGAGGTAATGCTGGTGTTCAACAATTATCACCCAAGATACTTTGGGAAAGTTGGTATGAGGCATTACCACTTAAAGAGGAACCAGAGTTTCTGCCCGACCGTCAACCTTGATAAATTGTGGACCTTGGTTGGTGAGCAGACACGAGTAAATGCTGCCAAGAACAACATAGGAGCTGCTCCTATCATTGATGTGGTGCAATCAGGTTACTACCAAGTTCTGGGGAAAGGAAAGCTCCCAAAGCAGCCCATCATTGTGAAGGCCAAATTCTTTAGCAGAAGAGCTGAGGAGAAGATTAAGGGTGTAGGTGGGGCTTGTGTCCTGGTGGCTTGAAGCCACATGCTTGGAAATTCATTAAATGTTAAGTGCTTTTCTAAAAAAAAAAAAGAAGAAGAAAGAAATTAGCAAAACTGAAAACCAGGAGATTAACTCGAGTCTTTGGGTCCAGGAGCACACTCGGAATGACCTCAAGCTTCAGGGCCACCCTCACCTGGTTTTAATCTCTCACCCTGCCAATAAGTTACTTCCCTGGGGTCTCGTCTGTAAAGCAAGGATGACGTCCACAGTTCACTGGGCCGCTGCAAGGATGGGATGGCATGGCATGGCATGGCATGGCATGGCATGGCATGGCATGGGGGCGACACAGGGGCGGGGGCTGAGGATCAAAAGCGCCGAGCCCAGTGCGGCCACAGCGCAAGTGCTGAGCCACACCTCACATCTGACAACGACTCCTGCTGCCACTTTCTAGAGCGGAGCTTCTCAATCACAAATCCATCGACTGTTAAAAAGAAGGCTTACGGGACTTTTAGGGGCCCACAAGCTGCCAGAAATTATTTGTAAAAGCAAAATCAGTTTTCTAACAATTTTTGTCAAAAAAGTAATGACTCTTCATTCTGAAGGGTAACTAGTACATAGGAAAATCCAGTTTCATATCCATCAACCCCACATCACTGACCTTCCTTCAGGTTTCCACTTAAAAGCTGCTTGTGTCTAAAAACAAAAGTGTAGAACACAGCTTGGCAGGCTGAATAAAACGGTCCGTGAGAGCGACATCACAAAACGCCTTTGTTCCTGAATCCTGGTTATTAAGGTATATGTGCAGCCAGTTAACCAAAAGATCTAGGCATGATTTTACAGTACTAGAGAAAAGAAAAATTCAAGTCAACTTCACTTGCTTCATAACACACTGGAGTGACACAAAAACACACAACTGCCTCTCACTGCAAACTAAGCCAAGTCTGTCTGTTGGCTTCTTTATCTATTACCCATGGGCATGGAGGAGAAGCAGGCACAGGAAAGGATGGGCAGGTGGAAAGGCAGCCTTCCATTACAAAGTCAAGAATGTGGACTTCCTGAACAACAGGAAGGCCTCTAAGGCGGCCTAAAGGGTCAAGAGTTGGAGAACAGTTTCTCCTGGCCAACTCAGAAGGGCTCTTCCGATGGTCTCCCAGTCCTCTTGAGGGAAAATGGTCAAAGATGAGGCATGTCTACCCACATCTCAGAAGAGAAAAACAGCCTGGCTGACTTCACCATTCCCTGGGGGTTCTGATCAAGTCCTGTGGTCAACAATTTAGGACAGAATACCCAGACAGCTTTTAGTTGTCAGGGAAGGGTTTTTAATAGTGTTCTGGCCCAAGGATATCTTCATGGATCACTAGAAGAAACAGGCCCAGCACTGGCCTCCTAAATAGATCCATTACCTTCAAAGGGGATTTTTTTTCTTCAGCTTTAACAGATACAATTGATTCAGAATGCAAATGAAAAATGACAAACCTATAAAAAGAATCAAAACAGTATACAACACTGTACCCATCCATGAAGACAAACGGAGCTTCAGGTTCAAGTGCAACGATACAGATGACAAAAGCTTTGCATGTGAGGTTTTACAGTTTAAAAATGAGACATTTTATTCTGAAATTTCCTCTTGGAAATATAAACATCTTGCATAGAGTGGAGAAACAAATTTTCCACTTAACAGGCCACAAAAATAAGGCAGTTATTTCTCTGACTTGAGACAATACTATATTCTTTTTTAAAGCATGATAAGAAAAGCACTTGGAAAATCGGTTACTTACATAAGAGGAACAAATTTAGCTCTTGCCAAAAAGCTCCCAATATAATTTGCAGCAGCTTGCCTGATGATAGCAGGATTATTTGGATCCTGTAATTTTTTCCAGAGATGTTCCAAAAATGCTTCCGCAAATCCCTATAAAAAGAGAAGGTGTTGGTCTCCTCTTTTTCTAATGCTTCAGATATTCTAGCTAGCAGAATTCTAAGATTTTCAACTCACCAATATGGGAAAGCTCCAGTATCTCAGTTATACTGCTAAATAATGAATAGGGTCATCATGGTTCTTATTTTGAAAACACTCTGAGATAATACTATCAAAAACAAAAGGCATTCCTCAGCTTTAAACAATTCAATGGATGCCCAAACCAGCTGAGCATCACACTTAGGGCTTTGGAACCCCACACATCCCTGACAGGACTCTGGGATCCAGCAGTCTGTAAAAGCTCTGTTAAGTGAGAATTCTCTGGAGGCCTGGGGGTCAGGACTCAGTGTTCTCACTGTCAGGGTGCAGCCAAAACATAAATAAATAAGTAAAGCTCTATGACTCTGATATTTAGCCATAGCTAGAAAGCAGTGCTTATCCACACTCACATGGGAATCCCTTTTACCATACCCTCCAGACTGCACATAACAAACTCAACCAGCAACAGAAATGAGGATTAAAGTACAGTTGATATTTGACTAATTATGCTAACTGTAGGGGAAAAACTGACCAATTCATTTCTTTTCAACAAAGAATGCAACCTCCAGCTTCTCTCAAATAGCTCTTTTCAAAAGCTACTACCATATGCTTTGGGGCAGCTTGAGTTTAACCTTCCTACCCATGAACAGTGCTCTCCTAGACTAGGACTAGGAAGCTATGAAACAGCGCAAAGAAGAGTCCTGTGTTCTTTTGTTTTGCTTTGTTCTCAAAATAGAAAAACAAACTCTTAAGTTTTAAAACTCTGGATTAAAACTTTAGTTTGGGCTAGTTAATATCAACTGAAACAGAATTTTTAAAAATAAAGTTACATACTGATATGAGGTTTTAAAAATTCGAATGTAACTGCTTTACAACTGTGTCCAGTGAGATTTTAGTGAAGGCTTGAATTAAAGGGAAGGACACCACCTAGTGGACCAAACGCAGGATGACGTTTTCAGAGCACGGCTTCAGCTGACAGGCAGCAGTGCCCTTTCCTCCTTCCAAGGTTGAAAAGGGCTTCCTATTTTACTAGAGGCAGTAAGTAAAATGAGCTCCAGACAAAGAAACAGTCCATTCATGGTCCCTCTTCAACATTTCCCTCCACTTTTTTTAAGGAAAATTTGGGGCAAGAATAACAAAAGCTAAGATAACGCAAATCACATACTCACCAATTTAAAGCTACAGAGGTAAAACATGAAAAATTGCACATGGCAAGAGGCATGGGTGGGCAACAGGAGCTTGTCAAAGACGGTTATGAGTTCTCGATATAAATCTTTTGTTTTGTTGTTATCAATCTTGCCTGTGAAGAAAATTTGGCATTTCAGTTTTATAAAGACATTATTTTCAAGCCACGAGATTCATTTACATTTTAAAAAAAGCAAACAAGACCATTAAGAAATACTTCATCCATGAAGCTAGTCGGGGTTCGGGGGTGGGGCACAGGACACCATCTTTATCTGGCACAGAGTTTCCATTTTAATTATAAAAATCCAGGACTGGTAAGGAAGTGGGCCCTCATCTCACACACACCACTGTAATTCCACACATTGGAAAATCACCATTTACAAGTTCTACTGCTAGGAATTTATCACTAGCAAACAAGTGACAATATAGGTTTAAGTACGTTCATTACACCGTTACTTATAATGGCAAATAAAGCAAGGGGAGGAAAAAAATAAGGAACCAGTTAAATCCATATGATTAATAACTATTTTAGAAGAACCGTGAATTGTATGAGAAAATGTTCATAAGAGGTAAAAAGGGAAGATTATAAAATACTACATATAGTTTGATTCCCCCGGAGAAGGCACCCCACTCCAGTACTCTTGCCTGGAAAATCCCATGGACGGAGGAGCCTGGTTGGCTGCAGTCCATGGGGTCACTAAGAGTCAGACACGACTGAGGGACCTCACTTTCACTTTTCACTTTCATGCATTGGAGAAGGAAATGGCAACCCACTCCAGTGTTCTTGCCTGGAGAATCCCAGGGACAGGGGAGCCTGGTGGGCTTCCATCTACGGGGTCACACAGAGTTGGACACAACTAAAGTGATTTAGCAGCAGCAGCAGCAGCAGCAGCAGCAGCAGCAGCAGCAGCAGCAGCAGCAGCAACAGCAGCGTGATTCCCCAAATCCATTGAGAAAAACACATACACCCATGCAAATAGACCAGAAAAAAATAAAAAAATGCTAATAATTGTTCTCCAAATAGGAGTGTGACCATATAAACTGTCTTTTTTAAAAAAATCCTTTCTTGTATTTTCCAAATGTTCTCTAATCAACATGTATTACCTTTATAGCAGCAAAAAGATAAAGTAGTAACATACTCAACTCAGATTCAAGCCCTATTATTCTGAGTGGTTGAGTTTCATTCTTAAATCTGAGAAATGCAAATAAAAAAAAAAAAACTGCTTTTTTCAAGGCAAAGTATCTAGACTAAAAATCTAAAAATTCCATTAAGGACAAGAAACATATCAATTTGTCCACCAACACTTGAAACAACCAAAAGTACCCAGACTCTAAATTTCAAACATAACACCAAGTGTGTGCATGCATGCATGCTAAGTCACTTCAGTTGTGTCTGACTCTTTGCAATCACATGGACAGTAGCCTGCCAGGTTCCTCTGTCCATGAGATTCTCTAGGCAAGAATACTGGAGTAGGTTGCCATGCCTTCCTCCAGGGGATCTTCCCAACCCAGGGATCAAATCCGCATCCTCTTAAACACATTCTTTACCACAAGCCCCACCTGAAAAGCCCCAAATATCTACTATGTGTATGTATGCTTGGTCATGTCCAACTCTTTGCAATCTCATGGACTGTAGCCCACCAAGCTCCTCTGTCCAATACTGGGGTGGGTTGCCATTTCCTTCTTCAAAATATCCACTATACTATTCTTAAATGTCTCCAACTTGAGGTCCACCTTAAACTGTCCAAACTCCATATATAATCCTTTAATACAGTAGGCAGTGAAAAGACCACCAAGGCCTTCGAAGACAAACACAACTGAGTCTGGGTCCCAGTCCCACTATTCTCAAGCTATGTCATGTTGGCAAACAATCTCTCTAAACTGTCTTTCCCTCATACTCAAAACAAGGATTTTTATCGTGATTTTCTATCAGTATGCCCAGCACAGTGCATCCCAGCTGTGGCTACTGCAGGCTGTTACCGTCCACATAGCAGACGTCCTTAATGTAGGACAAGAGTAAAGATAGGAGGATGTCCAGGCGCTCAGCCACAGGATGGACCATCTGATCGAGCCTTCCCGTATCAGCCTCGGTTTTGTGGTCAGCTTCTTCATCTTCATCCTTTGAAGGTAAAGTAAAAACTGACGTTATAAAAACTCAGTAAAAGTAGTTTAGGGAGAAAACTCTGAGGTAACTGTTTCCTTTAAAAGATAAAGAGAAAACCCAGAAATCTTCCCAGGCAGGGGCTCTCAACCAGAGGTATGAATCAGAATCAGCCTTGGAATTCAACATGAAAGCACAGATCCAGCCTCTGACTCTCATGTAGAAGAGCCACCTTCAGTGTGGCTGTGCAACCTCACAGACTTCCCCCCATTTCTGGCACAAACTATTGGTGCCAGGTTTCCTTTCCTGGGACCGGGCACCCACCCCCTCAGCTGCTATGAGCACTGGCTGCCAACTCACAGCTGCTCCGTTCTCCAGAGAACTGCCTTGGCTCCTCCCAGCCCTCCCAATCAGACCTAGCAACTGACATGAGGTCACAAGAGGCATCCCCCTGGTCTCAAGGTAGGACTAACTCTGTCCTATAACTCATGCTCCAGAGCTCCTGGGGGAGATCAGCCTGCAGTGACTTCCAGTCAAAACCCAACTCTCCCTTTCTTCCTTTCCCTGCCCTTTCCCGCTTCCCCACACCCTGTGTCCCAAGGGCACCTGCATCCTCATCTCAGGCTCCTCCCAGTGAACCCAAGTTAAGACACAACTCCGAGCAGAGAAGCACTGCATGAAGGTACACAATTTGCAGAACACAGGAGTCACAGTGATGTGCTTTTCTACGTATGACTCCTCCACAAACAATATGTGGTGTACAGAAACAAACTTAAGGAACAGATGGAAGAATAAAAGGGAAACAGACTTCCCCAAACCCAAATTCAAAGCCTTGGAAGTGAACTCTACTAGTCGATAAGCAACAAGGCAGCAAACCACCCATTTAAAGAATCATTTTCAAGCGTGCCGAACTACTGCTTTAACCCAAAGGCTTGAAAAAGGTGAGGAGCCATCAGCTGTCTCTTGCCACCCTCTGGGACTGTGAGCTGTGCATGTCTGACTACATTCACAAATGCGGACCATATTAAATAGGGCTTCTGTGGCATCGGCTCCACCACCAGTTTGAGCTGCTGTTTCCTCAGCATCCTCAATATCCTGCCGGGATGCATTCACCTACATTGTAACAAAGAAAAAAATAAAAACATATAAAATACAACCACAGTATTCAGCAACTGGAGATTCACCTAATGTACACGGTCTAAAGATATCCACACTAGCACCCTATACAGCACTGTAACTCAATACACAATTGCGGCACAAACCTAAAATGAACGGTCATGAAAGAATTGTAAATCAAGCAGCCTGTACTACATATTTTCATAAAAATCAATACGAACTGTGCTATGTTGATCTATATTAGACAGCTTCAAAATTTAACATTTATCCCAACGCTTACTAGGCACAAGGCACACGCATGGTGTATAAGAGCATACGGATCAATCAATGGAGAAAATTACTAAATCAAAGTCAATTTTGAATTACTGAAAACTTATTTTAGCATATAACCCTCCAGATAGCTTGTTTAACATACCATTCAAATATGCCTTTTTAACATGTCCATATACATGACCTTCTTCCTAAATGTACTCTAAAATGTTCCATAAGCATACATCGAGAAGGACTTTATAAAGATTAGGGATGCAGGTGATCAGAGAGGTTTAACTCCAAGTGAACAATGCGCAAGCCCACCCAACCTCTGGTTTGTCCTAGAGCTCCCTCCCCACTGCAGGATCAGCGTGCTTTCCATCACCCCTACCGCCTTAGTCCACAAGCCTCCTCTCCCCAGCCCTGAAACATGCCTCTCACCCCTGCTTCACCCTCTCTCTACACCGCAAACCCTCAGCGGGTCTCCGGTAGCCCCACTTCCTAAGCAGCCACACTCTCTGCAGCAACAGACTGCCTCCAAAACACCAAACCCACGGACTCCGCTTTCCTCAACCTCCTGAAGAAGGCCAACAACGTCTCATGCTGTTGAGAGAAGCCTGATCCTCCCTGGGTGTCCAGGCTCTTGCTTATTTTCCCACTTCCAACCTCACCTTCTCTCTCCTGTCGAGCTTGCTCTCCTCGACCTGCAGCTCCAATTGCCGGCTGGCTGTCCCCCATCCAGTTCCCTCACCCGCACCTCAACCCATCCAGAGAGGAACTCGCCACCCTGCAACTTCCTCCTGACGTTTTTTAATACTGTTATGGGAACACCAGGCTTTCGTTCCACAGGGAGCTACCTTTGAGGGATGCCTTTTCCTTACCCCCCCACTCCTCTACTTCCAGTCCAGTCAAGGCTCTTTCCTCCACGTTCACCAGAATCCACCACTTTCTCATTCCCTCTGCAACTTACTGCAGGTCACCTCCTAGGAATGTCTTTCCAACTTCTGACTACAACAGGTTTTCTAGCTCATAATGCATGTGTTCCATCCACAGCATTTACCACAATACTTTCCCACTCACATGACTGTCTAAATAATGCCTTGTTCCCCAACCATGAGATAGGACTGTCTATACACAATAACACATCAATGTTCAAAGGAAATGTTTAAGAAATGTTCAATGAATCAAAGGTGGAACTGTGGAATCTCTTCTACTGTTGCTACTATTGTTTCAATTATTATAACAAATACTATAACATAATATTTGGGAAAAGAAAATTGAAGAGAAAATAGATTATCCATACTTACGTCCAACTTGAGTAGCTTTTCAACAACAAGCTCCAGAATTTCATGCCTCAAGGTCGGAAAATACACACTAATCCTGAGTAAGTTATGAACATAACATTCCTAAAACATGAAAAGATAGAAGATTATCAAGCAACACAGAAACTACACTGTTTATATACACAATATCAGCATAACTGTGATTTATATACTTCTACAGTATTTTTAAAACAGGTTTGTTGATACACAATTCACCCACTTTAAGTGTACAACTCAACAGTTCTCAACTATTCAGAGTTGTGCAACCATCACCATAATTAATTTCAGAACATTTTCATCACCCTAAAATAAAACACCTTGTATCTTCCAGTAAGGTACCTCCTCCCAGCCCTAAGTAGACCACTGGTCTACTTTCTTTCTCTATGAATTTGCCTAGCATAGTTATTTCACATAAGGAGACTATTACAACATGTGGTGTTTTAGCATAATGTTTTCAAAGTTCATTCATGTTGCAGCAAGTAAACCATGTCTATTGTTGACTGATGTTCTAATCTGCAGGCATAGCATGTTCCATTTATTCATAAACTGCCAAACCCTTGGCTTCCATATTTTGGTTACTAAGAGTAAAGCTGCTTTGAACATTTGTGCAAAAGTTTTTAGGTGGATGCTATTTTTACTTTCCTTGGGAGCAGTGGAAATGCTGGTTCATATGGCAATTCTACCTTTTATGAGGAACTGTAAGGCTGGTTTCCAAAGCAGCTGTACCATTTACCATTTACATCCCCACCAGAGTGTGGGGGGTTCTGGTTTCTCCACATCTTTGCCAACACTTGTTACTATCTACCATTTTGAGTACAGCCATCGTAGTAGGTAAGGGGCAGTATCTCACTGTGGTTTTGCATCGCATTCTTCTAATGATTAAAAATGCTTAGTTTTTCACGTGCTCCTTAGCCATCTGTATATCTATTGTGCAGAAATACCCATTCAGACTCTTTGTACATTTTTAAATTAGGTTCAATAAGAGTTCTTTAAATATTCTAGATATAAGTCCTTTACCCAATACAGGATTTGCAAATATTTTTCCATTATTTAAGCTGTCTTTTCATTTTCTTGAAGACTATGAAGCACAACAGGTTTTAATTTTGATGCAATTCAATTTAACTGTCTTTGCTGTGGTTTCTTGTGGTATATCTAGAAATTGCTGTCTAAGATCACAAATATTTTCACCCACATTTTTTCTAACAGTTTTATCCAATTTGAGTTCAATTTTGTATATAATGTGAAGAGAAGTCCTATTTCATTCTTGGCATATGAACATACTCCTATCCCAGAATCAACTGTTGAAAAGACTTTATTCTCTTCCCCACTGTCGTCGTACACAACCGATCACTATACATTGATCTGGCATCCTGTGACTATACTGAACTCATTTATTACCACTAGTGTTCTTGTGAATTCCTTAGGATTTTTCTGTATATAAGAACATGTCATCTGCAAAAAGAGAGTTTTACTTCTACCTTTCCAATCTGGGAGCCTTTTTCTTTTTCTTGCCTAACTGCCCTGGCTAGAAACTCTAGAATAATACTGAGCAGCAGTGGCAAAAGTGGACATCCCTGTTTTGTTCCTTATTGTGGGGGAAAGCCTTCAATCTTTCACTACTGAGTATAAAGACAAGTTTTGAATTTTTCATATTTTTTTTTTTTTTCACAGATGCCCTTCATCAGGCTGAGGAAGTGCTCTTCTGTTTTTGTCGCAAAATGGTTTTGGCGTTTTTCATCTACTAAGATGATCATATGGTATTTACCATTTATTCTACTGATACAGCCTATTATACTAATTGCTTTGGGGGTATTAAATCAACTTTGCATTCCTAGGATAAATTTCAGTGTATAATTCTTTTTTGTATGTTGTTAGGTTCAGTTTCCCAGTATTTTGCTGAGAATTTTAGCATCTATGTTCATAAGAGATACAGAATTTGTAACATTCCAGTTGAAGCACACTCTCACAAATATCAACAAAAGTTATTAATTCTTTAATACCTATAATACATTATTTAGAAAAAAATATTCTGTATTTGAAACTACTGTTAGTTATTGAATGCTACACAGATGATCTAAGTATTATGCAAAAGACTTCCAAGACTTCAGTAACAGAAGGCTCTGCCTTCAAATAAAGCATGTTTACAACTGGTAATAAATGAACTATTATCTTCCAGCAATTCCTACCTGTGTTAACATTAACTTCTATCTAGATACTTCTGAAATGGACTCTGCCTTTGACACACACACAGGAATAAGAGAAAAGGCACTTAGAATCCTCAGTCAGTGGCTTGCTAAGAAAGGAATGAGTCAAATTCTTAGTCTTGAGTTTAAAATTCAGCAGACAAAACTTTGAAGAAAAAGACTCAAATTCACCTAAAACTAAGCCACACAAAATAACTTTTCCATTATTTCCCCCATGAAAAGATTTCTTACCAATGTTCTCTCTGATTTTCGAACAAATGGAAATTTTTCCACCAGTATGGGCATAAGAAACCATGGTGTGCTATTAAAAAAAAAAAAAATTCAATAAATCCATGATAATGAGACTTTCTCAGAAGGTAACATTTCCGTTCTAAAAGCAAATATAGATACAAGAGGCAAAAGGCAACTTCTACCTCAAGCAACTGGAAGTGAAAACACCTCAGAGAAAATCTGTAACAACTTAGGGAAAAATAGGCTTCTGCTGAGTTTGGTATCATCAGCATATTAAAGGAAGATTCTTTTTTTTCTACAAAAGTTTTAACAAAGAGCTTCAGTTTAAAATCTAAACACTTTCCACTACACATGTTATTTTTAAAAGGAGAAAAAATTACCAACTTGGACTTTTTAAAGTTAGCTTATGTGCTAAACTTACTGGGGGAATTTGAAGTTCACCCCTCCAAAAGAAACCCACATATATAGCTAATTTTTATTTGTAAGACAATACACAAACACATAGGCGGCTCTCACTGAAAAATTTTGTCTGTTGAAGTTAAAAGCAAAAGTCCAACCACCATAAAAAGCTGGAGAGTAGACTTGGCATACAGGTTTTGAAAAATAATTGAGGACAATGAATAGAGAACTGAAATGCCATTTTTTCTAAACTGTGATATGACAGCAATGAGATACAAAAACATGCTGCATACAACTTCAGGTTTGATGCTGTGAACATTTTATAATTTTCTACTAACTGATCATAATTTTAAACACCACAATACAAAATAAGTAACTGAAGTATACTCACGATGGGACATATTTTGCTATTATCTGTAAGGCTCTATGACAGGTGTCAAAATTTGCAGGAAGATCTACAGGTGAAAAGGGAGAGCATGAGCATTAAGATAAGACTGAAAACTGAAAAATTACCTCCTTAAGGCTAAAATCGCCTGCTGACCAAAACGGAATCATCTGTCAGCTAAATAATCACACGTCAGCAAAATAATAATCTCAAGACTTTTCTCCATGACTATCAATGAAGACTATAAATAGTGCCAGGGACGGCAACTGATTGCATAGTAATCAGTTAAATATAACGAGATTCTTTTTGTTAGATATATAACAAAAAGACCCCATCAAAGGTTGCCCTTTGTTACCATCTACCTGTGAGACTAAGTCCTAGAGGAATCAGGATACTTGAGCAGTCAGCACACATTCACTCAGACACAAGAGGTGGCCTTTGTTTAATCCCCTTTGTACTTACTCTCATCCTCATCATCAGAGTCCGAAACATCTACGTCACCTTCTTTAATAACCACTCGGGCTTTTGAGGAAAAAAGAAAATATGTTATACTTCTAACGATTTAAACAAGCAATAGCTACATTAAAAAAGCAATTTTTCTGTTATCCAAACTTAATACAATAAAATTTACAATGTAGGCATGAAGTTTAAGCAGCAAAAAATCCCTGAGTTCCAAGACTTCACCAGAAGCCCACTAAAGCGAATTAAATCCATAAAAATCACAGCAACAAATACATCCAGACACTTCCATGGAGGTCACTACAGGGAACAGACAAGTACCAGAACTACTGCTGCTCCAGGAAGTACCCTGGCCTCTTCCATGGTGGCATAATCTCCAAAATACAGTGGGAAGGCAGCCTTTTAACAGAGATAAATTTTTAAAAAGAAAACTTGAAGCAGGAAAAGAGCAATGACTTACGAGGTACAAAATGAGAAGCAATCATGCTGAGACATGGTCTAAGGAAGACAGTCTGCGCTGATACAAGATTACCAAGGAAGGATAAATACTCCTCCACCACTGTCCGACTTCTGTTCAACCACCGCAATCTCTAGAGATGAGAGGGAAAGACAAAGAAACATTTCACTGATACAATATATCCTATTTTCAATATATACAATATATCCTATTTTCAACAGATACTATTTTCAAAGTACTGAATTACATGTAAGTCATTAAAACAAGTGAACTTACCAACAGAATATTAATAAGCTGCTCAAAGTCTTTCGTCAAGTACATGATGGAAGAACGGAATTCAAGCAGCCAGTTAATGATCTGGTCATCCTTCAGTTAAAAAAAGAAAAGTACTTTCAAAATCACAAGTCCTCTAAAATAACAGAGAAATGATATTACCTGGAATTGGTCATCTATCAGCAATATTTAAATTGGGGGGGGGGGGTGGAGTTACAAACTTGGACTTATGCCAAAATTGGGATGAAGATTTCTTAGTTTGTATTAAAATACAAAAAAGATTTTACAATAAATTTTCCTTTTTTCTAAAACCAAAGAAGTAATATAGTAATTGATAGCAGGGAAAGGAATCAAGTGCAATATTTAATTCTAATCATTTTTGCTTGCCCTAGGAAAGTGATAACACCTCAAATGGTAAATGTTGACACCTGGGACTTTTTTAAAGTGAAGAATTCTAACAGATCAAATATTCTAAAGCCACAGAGACCAACAGGTACCTCTACTTCCTCTATACTCATGATGACCTGCAAGCATGTGTGTGTATAATATTCAGTCTAAGCTGACTAACCAGAGTCATCCATAAATGTAACTTTTTTTTAACCCAACATGCAAATGGGTCTAAAAGAATCAAAATGTGCTCTATATAAATGATGGTTCCACTACTCCATTAAATATTTTTCAGACAATAAAATTACTATTTATAATACTTTCCATGAAACAGGAAAACCTGCTAAGTCAAAAAAGAGGCCATGTAGAGAATAAGGTATCAGTGATACTTAACAGGTATTGCTTGCATTCAAGCATATATACAACACACATGTGCAAGAAAAAATTAAAGCCCCTAATTCTGGGGAACTTCCTGGTGGTCCAGACTTTGCCTTCACTGCCAAGGGGGCAGATTCACTCCCTGGTTAGGGAACTAAGATCCCACAAGCTGCACAGTATGGCCAAAAAAAAAAAAAAAACAAACCCCTAGTTTTTTAAAGAAAATGGTTAATGTTGATAAAGATTCAGTAGCGGAAAAAAGAAATAAAGAAACAAAAATAATACAGTGTTGCACCTTTAGTAACAGACTACAAACAGACAATGTTGAAGCCCCAGTGATAAACTATTAACAGGGCTAGACCTACAGCCCGAGACTACTTATAGGAAGTACACACGATGCGCCGGGCATAGTGCTTAACACCATACATACATACCTTTCTCTAATCCTAAAAATGCTGCAAAGGGATTACTGTTATTCTCATTTTATAGACGAAAAAATTGAGACTAAGAAAAATTAATAAGATTAATTTGCCCATCACACTAGTAAAAAAGGACTTCCGTGGTGACTCAGACGGTAAAGCATCTGCCTACAATGCAGGAGACCCGAGTTCAATCCCTGGGTCAGGAAGATCTCCTGGAGAAGGACAAGGCAACCCACTTCAGTATTCTTGCCTGGAAAATCCCATGGATGGAGGAGTGTGTAGGCTACAGTCTATGAGGTTGCAGAGTTGAACATGACTGAGCGACTTCACTTTCACCAGCAAAAAACTAGGTTCAAACCCATCTGCCTAGACCGATGCCCCGCCCACTTCCCCACAGTGCCTTGCCCCACACAGTGGAGCTCCCCATCTTCTACTCAACCAGTGAGAGCTTCCTATGCATTATCTATATGACAAACCTCCATGACACTATTTGCTGATGAAACCCTAACTAACCTGGCAGGAAAATAAAGTCACAACTCATTTGCACTTCAGTTTAACTTCATAATGTCCACATTCATTAAGGGTAACAAGATCTGAAGCAGAGAGGTCAAGCTAAGTTACACACAAAGTGAGCTCTAGTCTGTCACTTTTCCACTAAAACAAGTGCAACAAAATCATAAGGACATTTAATGCTTCGGTTTTCAAGTAAAACAGTCAGAGACTATGGTACTGAACAATTATTAGAAACAAATTATTTCAACACTCCTCTGAACTAATATAAACATAACGATGTGATTCTTGGCCCTGTAAAAATTCCCTGGAGATGTGCTGGTATGAAATACAGTAGAACACAAAGAATGTGCACCCCGGGAAGAAGGCACAGGTCAGAGAAAGCTTTAAAGACGAAGTGATGCTTCCACTGTCTTTAAACAGACTGAGTACCCTCAAGGGCTCTACACTTTACAAAGGTGAATGCGTATCTTCAGAAAACCAAGAGCAGTTTAGTCTGGCTGGAGTATACTGTGAGCAAGCAAGCCAACAGATAAATCTGGAGAGCAATGAGGGACCAGACATATCACTGAAGTCCCTGTAAGCCAGATTTCTAATTAGAGATCTGCTGGTAGTGTGGGGCATGGTCTGAATGAAGGCACAATCATGTGCTTAGACAAAATCTGGGAAAGTTCATTAGTGAAGATGACATTTCAGTTGGGTCTCAAAGAATAGTCTTATAATTATACTAATAATAAACACTAATATAAGACTAGGTGCAAGGCACTATTCTATGACTTTTAACATTCCATGAGATAGGTAGAACTACCATTGGTTCATAGCTGGGGACGCCTAGGCACTGAAATGCATAATTCACCCTCAATCACAAAGCCAATAAGAGAGGGAGGTGATGTAACCAGAGCCCATGCTCAAAGAGGCAGCAAGCCAAGTGGATCCGAGAACCTCCCACAGGCAGAAAGAAAAGGCACATCAAAGCCATAAAGTGGCAAATTCAAGAAATAGAGTCTCTAGTGAGACAGAACACTCCAAGTCTGCTGCAGGCCATGCTAAGGGGCTGGTCCTCTGTTCCTCGGTGGGCATGAAGCAGGGCAATGGCATTTCTAGAACGTGCTTTAGAGATGACTCAGATGCACTGTTAAGGATATAAGAGGTGGAGGGGAAATGTACATAAGACAGACAAGCAATAAATCATTTAAGCACATAAAGCCCGTATAGAAGTGGATTTGAAAGAGAGAAAACGCTAAATCCAGGGCACCTGTAACACCTGTGGGTTTGCAGTTAAGAAACAAGTCTGCACAACTTGTAATTCAATTACATTTTGATTAAAAAAATAAGTGATATTAAAATTAAAAAAGAAAGAACAAAGTCTGAAGTCCACAGGAGCAATCTGATCTATAAATGCAAACAGCTCTATTATGAGGACACAGATATATCCCAAAGCCACGGGAACATAGGGAAATCACACAGGAAGAATCTGTAAAGTGAGGACGGAGTAAGTTAGGAAATTCAATCAATACCAAATCTCTGAAGAACCTGTCAAGAGAGTGATGAAAGATAAGCAGAACACAGGAAGATCAAAGAAACTGAAGGAAAGGTTTTAAGAAATGGGCAGTCAACTGTACAACTTGCTACAAGAAATTACTATGTGGCTGAATGAGAAAGTCCACGAAATCAGAATGTAGGAAATCATCAGTAACCTTTGTCACAGTACATACAGCAGTGGACTTCACAGTGGATTTAAACATGAATGAGAAAGTACAGAATGTGGACATGAACAATTACAAAGTCCTCTGAGCCAGAGACTGCTTTCACTGGATCCTCGAAAGACCTCTATGCTTAAAGAACTTATTTCTCTGGTTTTACAAGAAGGGAAACAGAGGCAGAGAGGTTAAAGAATGTGCCCAAGATCACACACTGGCAAAGAATGGAGCTGGGATTCTATTCCAGGCAATCTGAACACCACTGCCCACAGTAACAGACTATTCTTCCCACAACTGGGCAGTCAAGGAAGAAAGGGGGAATAACATTTACATGACAGGTACATATCTCGAACCATTTCCAAAAACTCTGAAACAGGGTAGTAGGTTGAAATACAAGTCATCATTTGTTGGCTTCATTTTGCTGTTTTAGCACTGGAGGGACATGAGAGTTGCATGCAGCATAGAAGACAGGTTCTAAAAAGGCAAATTAAAGCAGGGTTTCCCAGCTTCAGGACCACTGGGATTTGGGCCAGATCGTGCATTGTTGTAAAGGGCTGCTGTGTGTGTTGTATGCTTTTCAGCAGCACCATCACTCATTCACTGGATGGTAGTACCACTGTTCCTTATCAAAAATGTCCCCAATTCATCACTAAGTTCCCTCAGGGGTGAAAGTGCCCCTGGTTGAGAACCATTAAAGCAGGATCACCAAGTAAGTTCTAGAGAATAGAATAGGACCAAAAGTGCAAATTAGCATCTTGACAAAGTGGTAACAACTTTGCTAATAATCAAATACAAAATTAGTTACCTTTATCTCTGGATCTAACAGCTGGTTCTTCAACAACTCAAAGTCATTTGTTTCCCCCTTAAGAAGAAGGGAAAAAAATGAATTTTTGCTTGCTTGGGTTTTCCTTTCAAAGACCAACAGCAGGACTTTAAATTATTACAAAAAGAAAACTGTAACACTGACATCTCAGTTCTGGGGTGTTTTGGTACACTTGTGTACACCTGTGTACTGACATCTGACCATGATAGTATCCATGCATATATAGGGATATAAACGCAGGTCACACATGAAAGTACACAGAATGCACATTTTCCCACCATCACTGAGACACAGTAGAATCGCCTCTAAACTAACATGGAAACAAAGCCCATTAATACAGCTGGTTTATTATCCCAAAGCAATGCTTATGTTACTACTTAAGAAATAAAATGCTCTGATCTAATGGTTTTTTAAAATTATACCACTTCCTAAAGATTTTAAAGGACACTAAATAAAGCATTAACAAAGCTATAAATAAAGCATCTGAAAGTATAAAACCGCAGAAAAGGGGTTACTATTCTAATTGTGAGTGGACAGCACCATGCTATTGTTAAACTGATTTGACTTCAATACTGATATCTAAAATCCATCTTATTTGCCTATTGGTCTTTAGTATAATAGCTATAATTGTATTCTGTCCACCAAAAATCAAACCTCAATACGTCAATTATATTTCAATAAATCTGAGGGGAAAACCCACCAAACCTCACACTATACCCTCTTACCTTTTTGTACTTCAGTAACACTTCTGTCACAGTTCCACCAAACCGAACAGTTTTTCTTGGGGGAGAATTGAAGAAATCATTCTCTAATGCGAGCATGTCTGAAAGCCTACAGAACCAAAAGTATCAAGCCATTAAGTGCATGACAAGGAACAATAAAATTTATAAAATCCAGCATCATTCAGTGAGACCACCGCTAAAGCCCCCTAACTGCCCTCCCTCCTCCCACCTGAATCCCCCATCAATGCATTCTTCATCCAGTCATCTAAAAATCTTTCAAAGACAGGCTTCCCTGGTGGTCCAGTGGTTAAGAATCTGCCTGCCAATGCAGGGACACGGATTTGATTCCTGGTCCGGGAAGATCCCACATCTTTAGTTGTCGAGGGGCAACTAACTAAGCTGCCTCAACTACTGAAGCCTGGGCACCCCAGAGCCTGTGTTCTGCAACAAGAGAAGCCATTGCAGTGAGAAGCCTGCAGGCCACAACGAAAGCAGCCCCTGTTTGCAGCAACTGGAGAAAGCTCACGGCAACCCAGTATTTTTTATTTTTTTTATAACCTGAAAAAGACAGATCATGCTACTCTTCTGCTTAAATTCTCCAAAGGTTTCCTACTTTACTTACATAAAAAACCCTAAACTCCTTATCATCTTCAAGGTCCTACATTAATCTAGCCCCTACCTAATCTCTCTGACCTCACCTCCAACCCTTACATATTGCAGCCAGAGTCCTTTCTGCTATTCAAGTTCACCAGTCAGATTCCCATATAACTTACTATTCCCTCTGTCAGAAATACTGATTCTCCAGATGTACACGCGGTTGGACCCTTGTCTTCTTTCAAGCTGAAGCTTAAATGTCAGAGAGGAATTCCACATCAGAAATCTTAAGTACCCATCCTCTCCCTCTTCCCTACCGTCACTCTGTTTTATTTCTTCACAGTAGTTACCACTATCTGAAACTATCGCTGATTTACTGTCTTTCCCTCCTTAGACTTTAAACTTGGTTGAGAGCATGGACATTGTCTCTTTTGATATACTGTCCCCAACTCTAACATCCAAAGTAGGACTTAAAAAAAAAAAAATTATGCTAAGAGTTCAACAAAGTTTGTTTCTTTTAAACAAGTCACTGAAAAAAACATAGCATCCTGCTAAAGACTCTCACGGAAATAAGTTATGACCAATCTGGACAGCATATTAAAAAGCAGAGACATTACTTTGCCAACAAAGGCCCATCTAGTCAAGGCTATGGTTTTTTTTTAGTAGTCATGTATGGATGTGAGAGTCGGACTATAAAGAAAGCTGAGCGCCAAAGAACTGATGCTTTTGAACTGTGGTGTTGGAAGATTCTTGAGAGTCCTTTGGACTGCAAGGAGATCCAACCAGTCTGTCCTAAAGGAGACCAGTCCTGGGTGTTCATTGGAAGGACTGATGTTGAAGCTGAAACTCCAATACTTTGGCCACCTGATGCGAAGAGATGACTCATTTGAAAAGAACCTGATGCTGGGAAAGATTGAGGGCAGGAGGAGAAGGGGACCACAGAGGATGAGATGGCTGGATGGCATCACCGACTCAATGGACATGGGTTTGGGTACACTCCAGCAGTTGGTGATGGACAAGGAGGCCTGGCTTGCTGCGGTTCACGGAGTCGCAAAGAGTCGGACACGACTGTGCAACTGAACTGAACCGAAAGACTCTCAAAGTTAAACCCCAAAATGTTTTATGGGAGTTAGGGTTTTAAAAGTTGAGCTAGATATAAAACACTGTTAAGCAAACGTGCGTCATACCTTCAAGCAAACAAAACTTAAAGACATAATCTGCCATCAGTGGCATCATTTGGTTAATAATCCAAATAGCCCAAGTATCCCTTTTTGAATCTAGTCGAAGAAGCAGGAGGGAAGAAGCGTAAAGGAGTATGAGGTAGGACCCAGGCCTGGAAAAACATGAGGGAGCCCAGTGGGGAGAAAAGGGGACTCTGGAACCGAGGAGGTTCCTTTTCCCAGCCCCTCTCCCACCTTTATTTCCCGTCTAAGGGTCACGGGCTCACTCCTGACGACCTAAAGTGACCCTCTTCCCTCGGCTCCCACCCATTCCATGAACTCTGGCCCAGACCCTTCAGCTCCGCTCTCCTAATCCCGGTCCAGTGCTCTGGTCCCCGACGCGCAGAAGAAAGCGTCCTGGATCCTTACCCGGTCCTCGACGAGCCCAGCCTCTTGACAGCAGAGGCCGAAGCGGCCGCATCGCCGGGCAACCGCGTGTGAAGCAAAGGAGCCGCCATCCGGCCGGACAAACGCGACGACTGCGGCTTGTGCCGGAAGTCTTTCTCCCTCTAGGCCCGCCTCCGTCCCGGAAGACTCGCGTGAGAGCAACGGGCTTCAGCCAATCAGGAGCCCCAGGCGGGGAGAGCTGAGTTACCCCGATCCCGGCTAGAGCGCTGCCAAGAAGTAATTCCTGCCGTGAATCAGGCCCCTTCTTCCTCTTGGAGGACTTTCCCCGCCAAACTAACGGCTAACGGCGGCTGTGGACTCCGCTGGTGGCTCAGCGGTGAAGAATCCGCCTGCCAATGCGGGAGACTTGGGTCCGATCCCTGAGTCGGGAAGGTCTGGTGGAGAAGGGCATGGCTACCCACTCCAGTGTTCTTGCTTGGAGAATCCCATGGACAGAGGAGCCTGGAGGACTATAGTCCATGGGGTCGCAAAGAATGCACGGCTGAAGCGATTTAGCCAGTGCACTGTACTGAGCCAACTTTGACTCAGAGTTGGACCAACAAAGGTCCGTCTAGTCAAAGCTATGGTTTTTCCAGTAGTCATGTAGGGATGTGAGAGTTGGACTATAAAGAAGGCGAACTGTGGTGTTGCAGAAGACTCTTGACAGTCCCTTGGACAGCAAGGAGCTCAAACCAGTAAATCCTAAAGGAAATCAGTCCTGAATATTCATTGGAAGTACTGATGCTGAAGCTGAAACTCCAGTACTTTGGCCACCTAATGTGAAGAGTCGACTCAGAAAAAGACCCTGATGCTGGGAAAGAATGCGGGCAGGAGGAGAAGGGGACGACAGAGGATGAGATGGTTGGATGGTATCACTGACTCAATGGACTTAAGTTTGAGCAAGCTCTGGGAGACGGTGAAAGACAGGGAAGCCTGGCATGCTGCAGTCCATGGGGTCACAAGGAGTCGGAAATGAATGAGCGGCTGAACAACAACTGTAATGAGACCGGAGAATTGCCTGGGAGGTGTCTGTCCAGCCCTCAGTTTCCCAGAGAAGGGGCGGGGACACCGAGAGGGGCCAATCAGTGGTTTGGTCTGTCGACATTTAACTTTTTGGAGTCAGAGCCTCCCTCAATCAAATTGAAGAACCCAAGCCTAGAGGGCTAAGGTACATAGGGTCGCAGAGAATTGGACACAACAACAGACTGGTTCCAAATAGGAAAAGGAGTAGGTCAAGGCTACATATTGTAACCCTGCTTATTTAACTTCTATGCAGAATACATCATGAGAAATGCTGGACTGGAAGAAATACACGCTGGAATCAAGATTGCAGAGAGAAATATCAGTAACCTCAGATATGCAGATGACACCACCCTTACGGCAGCAAGTGAAGAAAAACTAAAGCGCCTGTTGATGAAAGAGGAGAGTGAAAAAGTTGACTTAAAGCTCAACATTCAAAAAACAAAGATTACGGCATCCAGTCCCATCGCTTCATGGGAAATAGATGGGGAAACAGTAGAAACAGTGTCAGACTTTATTTTGGGGGGCTCCAAAATCACTGCAGATGGTGACTGCAGCCATGAAATTAAAAGACTCTTACTCCTTGGAAGGAAAGTTATGACCAACCTAGACAGTATATTCAAAAGCAGAAACATTACTTTGCTGACTAAGTCTGTCTAGTCAAGGCTATGGTTTTTCCTGTGGTCATGTATGGATGTGAGAGTTGGACTGTGAAGAAGGCTGAGCACCGAAGAATTGCTGCTTTTGAACTGTGGTGTTGGAGAAGACTCTTGAGAGTCCCTTGGACTGCAAGGAAATCCAACCAGTCCATTCTGAAGGAGATCAACCTTGGGATTTCTTTGGAAGGAATGATGCTAAAGCTGAAACTCCAGTACTTTGGCCACCTCATGAGAAGAGTTGACTCACTGGAAAAGACTGATGCTGCGAGGGATTGGGGGCAGGAGGAGAAGGGGATGACAGGGGATGAGATGGACGTGAGTTTGAGTGAACTCCAGGAGTTGATGATGGACAGGAAGGCCTGGCGTGCTGCAATTCATGGGGTCACAAAGAGTTGGACACGACTGAGCGACTGAGCTGAACTGAAGCAATTTAGCATGCAGGCACTCATAAAACATAACTAATGAGAACCTACTGTATAGCATAGAGAATGCTACTCAGTGTTCTGTGGTGACCTAAATGGGAAGGAAATCTGCAAAAGAGTGGGTATATATATCGCTGATTCACTTTGCCATACAGTAGAAAATAAAATTGTAAAGCAACTACACTCCAATAAAAAGCAATAATACTGGAAGTCCTGTGATTAACCTAAACCCACAGAAAGATAGAGTGGGTCAGGATTTGAACAAGTCAGCCTGACCCAGAAACCTGCTTCTTTCTACCTACCAGGCTATTCTCACAAACACCCAAGCTAATCTTACCCTCCCGGAAATGGGGTTGATGACACATCCAAAAATCTCAGAGCTGTGATAATTCTGGGATTAGAAATCAAAGAGTGAGAGAAGGCAGTTTTCAAAAGGCATTAACCCTTAAACTTACAATGTTTAAAAATGTACCAAGTCAGCCAGACCAGCAAAACAGGGAAGGGTCTTCCAAACATAGGGAACAACAGGTGCCAAGGCAGGGTGGGTGGGAAGGAGGCAGAGGGAAAAGGGGATGTCCCTCCCCTCACTTTCTAAGAAGGGGGAATTGTTGCAACCTTTGGAAACTGTATAGAACTATATCAAAAGGGCATAAACTAGGTACAGCAACTTTTAAAAAATAAGCATTGTTCTGTTTTGGCGATGGTGTAAAATCAGTTATTGTCCTTCTGCTGCCTCCATATGGGCACACCCTTTCTTGCTTCACTGCTTCAGAGTTCCTGCAGAATGCTGGGCAGAAATTATCCATGTCCCAGGAACCAGGGAAATTGCGTGGTAGTTCACAAAGATGTTCAAGATAGCTGTTTAAGTGGGAATCTCTTCCCCTATACCCAAAAGGCAGAGCTAAAAAGAAAAAAAAAATCACAATTCTTTGCACCCTCAGCCAGTAGAAGTTTAACTGTACCGTCAAGGAATTTGACAGTTACTTTATTCCTTCACTTGTAAAGTCTGATATGTATTAAAGAATATATGTTAATGTAAGTTATTAAACATAGTAAAGTGAAGACCTGCGAATGTACAACCAACTTATGAAACAGCCTGTATTATTGATGCTTCCTATGCTCCTTCCAGACCCTCACCATCTGCCTGCTTCCTCTCAAGGTAACCACTATCCTGAGTTTAAAAAAACTCATTTCAACTTTTCTTTATGCAATTACCATATATATTCCAAGACAACAAACATACTATTTATTTTGTCTTTCAATGATAAAATTACTTCAATGTGACATTATACTGCTGCTTCTTTTCAATCAACATTTTGCTTCTAGAATCCAATCGTGTTGTGTATAATTGTTTTTCTCCTACCATATAGCATGGGCTTCCCTGGTGGCTCAGAGAAAAGGAAATCACCTGCAATGCAGAAGATGTGGGTTTGATCCCTGGATTAGGAAGATCCCCTGGAGAAGGAAATGGCAACCCACTCCAGTGTTCTTGCCTGGAGAATCCCAGGGACGGGGTCGCACAGAGTTGGACACGGCTAAAGCGACTTAGCCGCAGCAGCAGCAGAGTTGCTTTTGGAGGTCAAGAGGTTCTTTGACAAGACACAAAGAACTTTCCTAAGTGGTTGTGCCACTCCCTGCAATACTTCGTCCATAAGCTTCAACACAGCTTCTTCCTTATTTTCATAAAGCACAGTTAAGACAAAGCTTATGTGTTAAATTTTTTTTCAATAACACCTGAGCACAATACAGGAAAAATGCTAAAACTGGCATAATCTTCTATGGGAGTTCTCAGGTCATGAACCTTCACTGTGGATCCTCTGCTGCTGCTGCTAAGTCACTTCAGTCATGTCCAACTCTGTGAGACCTCATAGATGGCAGCCCATCAGGCTCCCTCATCCCTGGGATTCTCCAGACAAGAACACTGGAGTGGGTTGCCATTTCCTTCTCCAATGCATGAAAGTGAAAAGTGAAAGTGAAGATGCTCAGTCATATTCGACTTTTAGCGACCCAATGGACTGCAGCCCATCAGGCTCCTCCATCCATGAGATTTTCCAGGCAAGAGTACTGGAGTGGGTTGCCACTTTGCTGTTTCATGGGGCATCTCAGCGTGACAGGATAAAAAGCCTCCTTTATCCAGTCTTGCCTTCCTCAGATTCTCATGGCTTTTTGTCTTCAACTCTTAAAAAAAAAGTACCAGTACTAATGAAGACCCCTCCTTCTCCAACTGCAGCAACAACAGAAAGCAAACAAACAGGAACGTGTGCTTACAAAGATACAACCTCACCTACAATGTAGTCATCCTTTTGTATCACTAGGTATTATCATTGTTCATAATTGCTCTGAGCTTCTTCACTCTAGAGTGGAATTTTACTTTCATGTACCCAGATGACCCATTAAACTGTTTTTCAAAAGAGCAGTCTTCCTCTAGAGATGAATTTTACACTCATCCCTAGAGTAGTTCTTTTGGGCAAAGCCACAATCATGGCTTGAAAGTAACAGAAGCTATCTTTAGCTAGTTTAAGCAGAAAAGAAGGATTTGTTCTAAGATTACAGGATATATTAAAGCACCAAAAAATAATTTCTCACTGGCCAAATTTGAGTCAGGGACTTCTCTGGTGGTGAAGTGGTAAAGAATCCACCTGCCAATGCAGGAGATATGGATATGATCCCTGGGTTGGGAAGAACCCCTGGAGAAGGAAATGGCAACTCACTCCTGTATTCTTGTCTGGGAAATCTCACGCACAGAGGAGTCTGGCAGGCTACAGTCCATAGGGTCACAAAGAGTAGGACATGACTTAGTGACTAAATAACAACAATAAGCTCTCATCTAACCCAGTCTAGAGAGATGAGGTCATATGGTACCAAATGGCTTCCAATGAATTTTTGCTGTAGATGAAAGGGTCACTATCAATGCTCCAGAAATGTTTTTTAAATCACTGAATGGCAGGGACATTCCAAATGAATAATTCTAAATAGCAAAGCCAATAATAAATATCTCATTTGTTCCTTTCCCCTTTCCAAAGAGTCAACAGTTACTTATGAATCACTTATCTTTATAAAAACATTCATTAATACAAGATATCAGCTGTATATCTTTCATGTAGATAATGAATATTAATAATGTATATATATTCACTAATTAATATAGCATACTCACATGTTATGTATGCAATTATAAATAAATATTCATATACTATGTATGTAATATAAAATTATATAATTAATTTATTTAATATTTGATTAAATAATATAAGTATATCCAAAGAACATTTATTTAGAGCTTTCCTTGTCCCAGAGAAATATAAAGCGGTTTCTCAGCCTTGGCACTGGTGACATTTTAGACCAGATAATATTTTAATGAGAGGAGGAGACTGTCCTGCACATTGTAGGATGTTTAGCAGTATCTCCGGTCTTCACCCCCTAGGTGATAGTAGCATTCCCGTCTGTGCCACTGTGACAAGCAGAGGTCTCCAGACAGTGCCAAATGCCCCAGGCAGACAGTACTGCCAAATTAAGAACCACTGGTATAAATCACGATCTTAGTGAACACAACTGTGCTCATTTCACATGCTAGAAAAGTAATGCTCAAAATCCTTCAAGCCAGGCTTCAACAATACGCGAACCGAAAAATTCCAGATGTTCAAGCTGGATCCAGAAATGTTTTTTAAATCACTGAATGGCAGGGACATTCCAAATGAATAATTCTAAATAGCAAAGCCAATAATAAATATCTCATTTGTTCCTTTCCCCTTTCCAAAGAGTCAACAGTTACTTTATGAATCACTTATCTTTATAAAAACATTCATTAATACAAGATATCAGCTGTATATCTTTCATGTAGATAATGAATATTAATAATGTATATATATTCACTAATTAATATAGCATACTCACATGTTATGTATGCAATTATAAATAAATATTCATATACTATGTATGTAATATAAAATTATATAATTAATTTATTTAATATTTGATTAAATAATATAAGTATATCCAAAGAACATTTATTTAGAGCTTTCCTTGTCCCAGAGAAATATAAAGCGGTTTCTCAGCCTTGGCACTGGTGACATTTTAGACCAGATAATATTTTAATGAGAGGAGGAGACTGTCCTGCACATTGTAGGATGTTTAGCAGTATCTCCGGTCTTCACCCCCTAGGTGATAGTAGCATTCCCGTCTGTGCCACTGTGACAAGCAGAGGTCTCCAGACAGTGCCAAATGCCCCAGGCAGACAGTACTGCCAAATTAAGAACCACTGGTATAAATCACGATCTTAGTGAACACAACTGTGCTCATTTCACATGCTAGAAAAGTAATGCTCAAAATCCTTCAAGCCAGGCTTCAACAATACGCGAACCGAAAAATTCCAGATGTTCAAGCTGGATTTAGAAAAGGCGGAGGAGCCAGAGATCAAATTGCTGACATCTAGTGTATCACAGAAAAAGCAGGGGAATTAAAAAAAAATCTACTTCTGCTTCATTGACTATGCTAAAGCCTTTGACTCTGTGGATCACAACAAACTGTGGAAAATTCTGAAAGAGATGGGAATACCAGACCACCTTACCTGCATCCTGAGAAACCTGTATGCAGGTCAAGAAGCAACAGTTAGAACCAGACATGGAACAAGTGAGTGGTTCCAAATTGTGAAAGAAGTACATCAAGGCTGTATATTGTCACCCTGCTTATTTAACTTCTATGCAGAGTACATCATGCAAAATGCCAGACTGGGTAAACACAAGCTAGAATCAAGATTGCAGTAGAAATATCAACCGCCTCAGATACGCAGATGACACCACAGTAACTAACGACAGAAAGCAAAGAGGAACTAAAGAGCCTCTTGATGAAGGCAAAAGAGGAGAGTGAAAAAGCTGGCTTAAAACTCAACATTCAAAAACCTATCTTGGCATCTGCTCCCATGACTTCATGGCAAATAGAGTGAAATGTGGAAACAGTGACAGATTTCATTTTCTTGAACTCCAAAATCACTGAAGCTGGTGACTGTAGCCATGAAATTAAAAGACACTTGCTCCTTGGAAGTAAAGCTCTGAGTAACGTAGACAGCGTATTAAAAAGCAGAGACACGTTTTGTGAAGGGGCAAAGACTGAGCGATTGAGACTGCATTGCCAACCTCTAGCAGCAGTCGGCTTCTCCACATAGAACTCTGGGGGAGGAGATTCAGAATCGAATCTCTTTTTCCTTCCCCTTCCTGTGACTTTTTTCTTGATCTTTAGCTACATTTTTCAGCTTTGTGAGGTAGCGTATCATCAAAGACAATGGCCAGCAATGTTATCAACAAGATGGATCCTTGCTCCATGAACTCTCGTGTGTTCGCTAGGAACACACGTGGTCAAGAAATCCGACATGGAGGCAATCTTCACAAAATACAGCAAAATCGCGGGTTGCTCTGTTCATAGGGGCTTTGCCTTCGTTCAGTGTGTTAATGAGAGAAACGCCCAGGCTGCTGTGGCAGGAGAGGATGGCAGGTTTTAGATATTAATCTGGCTGCAGAGCCAAAAGTGAACCAAGGAAAAGCAGCTGTGAAATGATCTGCAGTGCAGATTACAGGTCAATACCAGAACACTCTTCTCCATCCCCTCCACTCAGCCCATCTTTTGACTTGGACTGTGACTTTCAACAGGATTATTATGACAGGATGTACAGTTACCCAGCACGTGTTCCTCCTCCTCCTATTGCTCGGGCTGTGGTGCCCTCGGAACGCCAGCAGATATCAGGAAACACCTCATGAAGGGGCAAACATGGCTTCAATTCTAAGAGCAGACAGTGGGGATCTTCCTCTAAGACTGGAAAGTTGAAAGATGACCTTCAGATCATTAAGAAGGAGTTAACCCAGATATAACAAAAAGTGGGTTCTTTACTGGAAAGCCTGGGAAAAAATTGAAAAGGAACAGAGCAGAGAAGGAGTGGAGATGAAGAAGGGTAAGTCAGAAGAGGAACAGAGTGGCAGCTTCCTGAGCAGGATGAGACTAATGTGAAGATGGAGTCTGAGTGGGGGGTGCAGGTGACTCTGCCGAGGATGGGGACCTACTGGATGATGACGATAGTGAAGATCGGGGGGATGACCAGCTGGAGTTGATCAAGGATGATGAAACAGAGAGGATGACAGAGACAGCGCCAATGGCGAGGATGACTCTTAAGCACATCCTGGGGTTTAGAAATCTTGTACCATGATTTCTTTACCTCGGCGCTTGTCTAAGATCAAAATTTTCACCAGATCCTCTCCTCTAGTATCTTCAGCACATGCTCACTTGTTCTCCCCACCCTTGTCCTTCCCATGTTCATTAATACATATTGCCCATTTTCACTTCCTTTGACCCTGCTAGTAGTTCCGTTAACTCTTTACCCTGTAATTTTTGCTTTAATTTTGATACGTCTTTATGACTTAACAATAAAAAGGATGTATCAACTGTCTCCAAAATAATCTCTTGTTATAGAGGGAGTACAGTTCTTTCCACTCATACAGTAGCTGCTTTGCTAACTACAAAGGCAATCTCCTTAGTTGAATAGAACCTGAGAGCAGTTTTGAGTTAGAGGTATCTGTGTTACACAAATGTAACAATGTATTTTTGTGAATGAGAGTTGGCATGTTAAATGCATCCTCTGGAGAAATAACTAGTGTAATTGACTTAAGGTTTGTTTTTTAAAGTTGATACTGTGGGTTATTTTTGTGAACAGCCTGATGTTTGGGAACTTTTTTTCCCTCAAAATAAACAAGTCCTTATTTAACCAGGAATTTGGAGAGGGAAAAAAAAAAAGCAGAGACATCACTTTGCCAACAAAAGTACTTATCGTGAAAGCTATGGTATTTCTAGTAATCATGTACGGATGTGAGAGTTGAACCATAAAGAAGGCTGAGCACCAAAGAATTAATGTTTTTGAACTGTGGTGTTGGAGAAGACTCTTGAGAGTCCCTTGGACAGCAAGGCAATGAAACCAGTCAATCCTAAAGGAAATCATCCCTGAATATTGGAAGGACTGATGCTGATGCTGAAGATCCAGTACTTTGACTACCTGATGCAAAGAACTGACTCGTTGGAAAAGATCCTGATTCTGGGAAAGATTGAAGGCAGGAGGAGAAGGGGCTGACAGAGGATGAGATGGTTGGATAGCATCACTCACTCAATGGACATATGTCTGAGCAAACTCAGGGAGAGACTGAAGGACAGGGAAGCCTGGTGTGATGCAGTCCATGGGGTCACAGAGAGTCAAACATGACTGAGCAACTGAACAACGAGGTGAACTTTTAGTCCAATTGAAGACACAAAACATATATGTGCAAGGCAATGAAACCAGTCAATCCTAAAGGAAATCATCCCTGAATATTGGAAGGACTGATGCTGATGCTGAAGATCCAGTACTTTGACTACCTGATGCAAAGAACTGACTCGTTGGAAAAGATCCTGATTCTGGGAAAGATTGAAGGCAGGAGGAGAAGGGGCTGACAGAGGATGAGATGGTTGGATAGCATCACTGACTCAATGGACATATGTCTGAGCAAACTCAGGGAGAGAGTGAAGGACAGGGAAGCCTGGTGTGCTGCAGTCCATGGGCTCACAGAGAGTCAAACATGACTGAGCAACTGAACAGCAACGAGGTGAACTTTTAGTCCAATTGAAGACACAAAACATATATGAAACAACTGGAAGACAAAGAGGTAAAACAATATACAAAACTATATTATAAAGTCACATCGTTTCCATTTTTGCCTTTAATATTCTTTGGAAGATGTGGGCTCCATCCCTGGGCCAGGAAGATCCCCAACCCACTCCTGGAAAATCCAGGAGTATATTTTTCAGGATTTCAGGGATGTGATTTCCAGTATTTTTGCCTGCAAAATCCCATGGACAGAGATGCCTGGTGGGCTACAGTCCATGGGGTCGCAAGGAGTCAGACATGGCTGAAGTGACTTAGCACACAAGCACAAATCTATTAAGTCCTTTAAAGGGGACAACATGCTACTTGCTGTTGGGTTCTATAAAGTGCATACTTTACATCTGTGAGGCATTCTGGGAAGTTTCCCTAACAGAGTGATTACTGAATCAAAATTTTAAAAACTGCTAAGGGTGAAAGGGTCAACAGGCTATGTGAGGATAGCGCTTTTAAACCAAGAAGAAAAGTGTGTGCAAGACCCCGTGGCAAGAGTAGAATAGGGGATATGAGTTAGGATTTAACAGTCCAAGGTTAAGGTAATAGTCCTTTGGAGGAAGGTGGTGGTGGTTGAGAAGACAGTCCATTGAGAAAACAGTCAAAATTGGAACCTTGAAATAAATGAATGATTGAGAATCCTTTTGTAATGCAAATATGCATTCCTTTCCCTTCTTAATATTCAAATATGTTAGCTTTTTGCAATGCAAGACGCAAAGTACAAAAATCTAAGCTGAGTGAATGTTAAATTTCAGAAGTAGTGTATTAATTAATAGCAGTTCATCATGATATAGGGCTTCCTTTGTGGCTCAGCTGTTAAAGAATCCACCTGCAATGCAGAAGACCTGGGTTCGATCCCTGGGTTGGGAAGATTCCCCGGAGAAAGGAAAGGCCACCCACTCCATTATTCTGACCTGGAGAATTCCATGGACAGTCCACGGGGTCACAAAGATTCAGACACGACTGAGCGACTTTCACTTTTCACCATAATATAATCTGATAATGGTATTGGAAAATCTTCTCCATATTGTTACTGAACTCAGGTTCACCTGCCCCTCGCTCAAGAATCTGATACCAAGAGACAAGTGTCAGGTAAAAGGAAAGACAGCTTTATTGAGGAGGATGGCAATCCTGGGGAGAAGTGGACCCATGAACCAAAAAATAATCCCGGAGTTTGCTCAAATCTATGTCCATTGAGTCAGTGGTGCTACCTATCTGATAATGGTATTGGAAAATCTTATCCATATTGTTACTGAACTCAGGTTCACCTGCCCCTCGCTCAAGAATCCGATACCAAGAGACAAGTGGCAGGTAAAAGGAAAGACAGCTTTATTGAGGAGGATGGCAATCCTGGGGAGAAGGTGGACCCATGAACCAAAAAATAATCCCGGAGTTTGCTCAAATCTATCTCCATTGAGTCAGTGGTGCTACCTAATCATTTCATCCTCTGCCATCCCCTTCTCCTCCTGCCCTCAATCTTTCCCAGTATCAGAGTCTTTCCCAATGAGTCAGCTCTTCACATCAGGTGGCCAAAGTATTGGAGCTTCAGCATCAGTCCTTCCAATGAATACTCAGATTTGATTTCCTTTAGGGTTAACTAGTTTGATCTCCTTGCAGTCCAAGGGACTCTTAAAGAGTCTTTTCTAGCACTGCAGTTCGAAAGCATCAGTTCCTCAGTGCTCAAGCTTCTTTATGGTCCAGCTATCACAACTGTACATGACTACTGGAAAAACCATAGCTTTGATTATACAACACTTCCTTGGTGGCTCAGAAGTTAATGCATCTGCCTCTAATACAGAAGACCTGGGTTCAATCCCTGGGTCAGGAAGATCCCCTGGAGAAGGATATGGCAACCCACTCCAGAATTCTTGCCTGGAGAATCACATGGACAGAGGAGCCTGGTGGGCTACAGTCCATGAGGTCACAAAGAGTTGGACACTACTGAGCGACTTAACTAAATAACCTTTGTTAACAACTTTAGAGAAACTTTAAAAGGGAAGGGGGACAGAAAAAGGGAACGTACTGAAAAAGATGCATAGTATCCTGCTAGAGAAAAGATATAAGCATCTGAATGCAGAGTTCCAAAGAATAGCAAGAAGAGATAAGAAAGCCTTCTTCAGCAATCAATGCAAAGAAATAGAGTAAAAAAAAAATGGCTGTCTAGGGAGGCCTTACATATAACTGTGAAAAGAAGAGAAGAGAAAAGCAAAGGGGAAAAGAAAAGATATAAGCATCTGAATGCAGAGTTCCAAAGAATAGCAAGAAGAGATAAGAAAGCCTTCTTCAGCGATCAATGCAAAGAAATAGAGGGAAACAACAGAATGGGAAAGACTATAGATTTCTTCAAGAAAATTAGAGATACCAAGGGTACATTTCATGCGAAAATGGGCTTGAAAAAGGACAGAAATGGTATGGACCTAACAGAAATACAAGTCTAGTCTCTGTTATACACTCAGTTCAGGTGCTCAGTCGTGTCTGACTCTGCAACCCCATGCACTGCAGCATACCAGGCTTCCTTGTCCATCACCAACTCCCAGAGCTTACTCAAACTCATGTCCATCATCCAGCCATCTCATCCTCTGTCGTCTCCTTCTCCTCCCATCTTCAAACTTTCCCATCATCATAATCTTTTCTAGTGAGTCAGGTCTTCGTATCAGGTGGCCAAAGTATTGGAATTTCAGCTTCATCATCAGTCCTTCCAATGAATATTCAAGGCTGATTTCTTTTAGGATAGGCTGGTTTGATCTCCTTGCAGTCCAAGGGACTCTCAAGAGTCTTCTCCAACACCACAATTCAAAAGCATCAATTCTTTGACACTCAGCTTTCTTTATAGTCCAACTCTCACATCCATACATGACTATTAAAAAAATGTAGTTTTGACTAGATGGACCTTTGTTGGCAAAGTAATGTCTCTGCTTTTTAATATGCTATCTAGGTTGATCATAGCTTTTCTTCCAAGGAGCAAGCATCTTTTAATTTCATGGCTGCAGTCACCATCTGCAGTGATTTTGGAACCCCCCAAAATAAAGTCTGTCACTATTTCCATTGTTTCCCCATCTGTTTGCCATGAAGTGATTGGATTGGATGTCATGATCTTAATTTTCTGAATGTTGAGCTTTAAGCCATCTTTTTCACTCTCCTCTTTCACTTTCATCAAGAGGCTCTTTACTTCTTCTTCCCTTTCTGCTATAAGGGTGGTGTCATCTGCATATCTAAGATTATTGATATTTCTCCCAGCAATCTTGATTCCAGCTTGTGCTTCATCCAGCCCAGCATTTCTCATGATGTACTCTGCATGTAAGTTAAATAAGCATGGTGACAGTATACAGCCTTGATGTACTCTTTCCCGGTTCAGAACCAGTTTGTTGTTTCATGTATGGTTCTAACTGTTGCTTCTTAACCTGCATACAGATTCCTCAGGAGGCAAGTAAGATAGTCTGGTATTCCCATCTCTTTCAGAATTTTCCAAAGTTTGTTGTGATCCATACAGTCAAAGGCTTTAGTGTAGTCAGTAAAGCAGAAGTAGTTGTTTTTCTGGAACTCTCTTCGTTTTTCAATGATCCAGTGGATGCTGGTAATTTGATCTCTGGTTCCTCTGCGTTTTCTAAATCCAGCTTGAACATCTCAAAGTTCACGGTTCACGTACTGTTGAAGCCTGGCTTGGAGAATTTTGAGCATTACTTTGCTAGTGTGTGAGATGAGTGCAATTGTGCGGTAGTTTAAACATTTTTTGGCATTGCCTTTCTTTGGGATTGGAATGAAAACTGACCTTTTCCAGGTTATACACTAGCTGTTTGATATTGCAAGGGCCATTTTACTTCTCCGAACCGGAATTTCCACATCTATAAAGTGTTAGATGAAGATGCTTGACTTGAAGGCTAATTCATTGAACAGTTATTTAGTATATGTCATGAGCCAGACCTTATTCTAGGTACAGGGCATATAGTAATTACAAAAAAAAATCAGACAAAAATTTCCATCTTCATGCACCTTATATTCCAGTAATGGGTGGATAGTAAGAAATATGAATGTGGAAATTACATGTAATTTATTAAAAGCAAGACTAATAACTGCTCACTATATGCTCCTCACGTAAACATGGAAAACTTAAATAAAGCACATTTGCCAGTCAACTTTCCCTGGCATAGTGAGCTCCAATTAGTTTGACTTAAAACGAGCCTTGGCTTACCTCTCTGACCATCCAGTTGTGCATATGCTTCCTGTTTATGTTCAGTGTTAAAAGTGCTCCAATCCTGGACAGACCCCATTGGAAGCATTGCCCAGTTGTTAACTACTCCAGGCAGCGCAATTATATGTAAGAGATGAGGCTTTGTTTAGAAAAATGGGCCTGGAATAAAGTCAGATCCTTGATGACTATGAACTTTTTACAACCTTAAGACCGAAAGGTATTGTGGTTTCATTCTTGTGGCTATTGTAGCTGAAGAAAAGATAACCTACCTTCCCTGATTTATACAGATGGCAGAGTTATAGTTAGTTAAAATTTTCTATGTGTACACTTTCCTGTCCATTTTCTGTGTGTACACTTTCCTATCCATGATCTCCTTTAAGGCTCACAATATCCCTGGAAGGAGAGGGAGAAGAAAGAGAAGAGGGAAGGGTAGGTGGAGGAGGGAGATGACGAAAATGATGACAGTGGTGTGATGAGACTAATAGTTGACATTTATGAAGCACTTGCTATGAACTTAGCACTTTATATGGATTGTCTCATTTAATAAATAAGCAGGACCCAGATAACTTAGTTTCACTGCAGGGAAGACTGAGACTTGGGGTCAGTGGATGGAATAGTCTCAGCCTCTGGCCCACTCTGGTGCTCTCTATGCTGTTCCTTGTCTGCCTGGAGGATGGGCAGTGCCAGGGTCCTGTTAGTCGGGTGACTCCAGCCACCTCCCATGGTCCCCCTGCAAGGTTCTGCCAAGCACTCCAACCCCCTCCCTACCCACCTCCCACCACTTTGGGCACAGGAAGGTTCACAGCAAGGCCCCTGGGATGCATACATTTCCTGAGTGGCGACCTCTCCCCCCGATCTGGGAGCCTGGGCTGTGGATTAATGTGTCCGTCACACTAACTTGTTATCACCCAGGAAGGTGTGACATTGAGCATCATGTCACGGCTGACTCAATGTGCCAAACAGATCTGTGACTTGTTGGTTTGGCTGTTTTGGCACTGGAACATTTTGACATGGTATGAAGAAACATGTTGAAAATGTATGAAAACATCAGCTTATTGTGTTTGTTTTATTACCTAATGATGTGAAGGATGTCCCTGACTCCTACCCCCTTGTCTAAATATGAGGTTCTAGAATAGATGGGGCCCTGGGCTGGCATGAGGATAAGGAGGATGTAATTAAATCTTTACAAACTATATTTCTTGGTGGTAGGCTGGCATGAAGACTTACCTGATTTTTTTTTTTAATGCCACCTCAACAAACCCCACATTCTTATGAGAGGCCACTCTTCACTGGCCACCCAAAGGGCAAGTTTGAGGGTCCAGACACTAGAGGGAACCAAAGCCAGGCTGGTCCCTGACCTAAAGAAAGGAGCCCTCCAGAACGTCACGGCACTTGCTGTATCCCTCTTGCCCCAATTCACCTTTATTTCCATCTCCTGAAGCCCCAGGTTCTGCCGCCTCTTCCTCTCCTGGCATTTCCATGAGAGCACTTGGATGGGGTATGTGGACACAGACACTGGGCTCTTTCTTAAAACTGCTTTGGTTTTTTTTTGCTCAAACAGTTTTCTTAAAACGAGTCTCAAGGTTTTGATTGCTCGTCTTTCGCTTTCCTCAGTGCTTATGCTGCGGCAGTAAAAGCAGGAGCTAAAACTGAGAGGCTGTCTCAGATCCTGGCAGATACCGTCTCCTGAGAATGTGAGCTTTCAAGTCAGGTGGACAAGGGGTTAGCCTGGCCTCTAATACTTAATTGATCAGGCAGGATAACGTCTCTGAACTTCGGTGCTATGGACCGAATTATGTCCCCTCACCCCATTCACATATTGAAGTCATAACCTCTGATGTGATTATATTTGAAGACGGGATCCTTGGGGAAATGTTTAGGTTTACGTAAGATTATGAGGGTGAGATTATTGCCTTTATAAAAAGAGACACTAGAGAGCTTGCTCATGTGCTCCTTGCCAATTCCACCCCACCAATCCCACCCATGTGAAGACACAGTGATAAGATGGCCATTTGTAAGCCGGAAAGAGAGCTTTCACTAGAACCTGGAAGTGTTGCACCCTGAGCCTGAACTTTCCAGCCTCGAGTACTATGAGAAATTAATGTTTTTTTTAAGCTACTCAGTCTGTGGGTTTCTTAATTTGGCAACCAGAACAGGTCAAGGCACTTGGCTTTCTCACCTGTGGAGTGGAGTCTTGTAGAATTTAGAGTTTGAACTAACTGTATATAAGTGACTAATAGCTTGCATATTACTGATATTTCTTTTCATTAATATCATCACAATAGTTATCATGATAATTATAATTAAAGATAATCTCATTTTAGAGGATGGGCTATTCCACTGGAATGAATTATGGAGTTAACACAATTTTACTTTCTTCACTTTACCCACTGAGCCACCAGGGAAGCCCAAAACCAAGCACAGTCTAGACCAAATAACATATATCACTTTCCTGCCTTCTTAAATAGTATAGTGAAAATATTTCATAGTGCATAGCATTAGCAAAAGTGCATAATGTTATATTTGTTTCCTATATTTATACATAAAATTATATATATGAGTGTAGTAAAACAAGATAAAATATATTTCTAATGACTTACAATGTTGAATATATGCAATATGCCATCTGTTTATCTTCTTCGGGGAGGTGTCTGTTCAGGTCTTTTACTCATTTTCAAAACTAATTTTCCCCCCATATTATTGAGTTTTAAGAATTCTCCCAGTTTGTGGCTTTTCTTTTTTATTCTCTTTACAGTGTCTTTTGTAGAGCACAAGTTTTAAATTTTAATCAAGTTCAACTTACTGAATATTCCATTCATGGATTGTGATTTTGGTGTTGCATCTAAAAACTCATTGCCAAACCTGAGCAGCCCTATACCTGTCAAAGTAATTGAATATATTTTCAAAAACCTCCATATGGATAGAACAATTCTATGCCCAGATGATTTCACTAGTAAATTCTATCAAATATTTAAGAGATAAATAGCAGGAATCTTATACTAAATCATTCAGAATGATTGAGGAAGGACTATTTCTTGATTTATTTATGAGGACAGCATCATCCTGGTAACAAAGCCTGACAAAAACGTAAGCCAATTATAGATCAATATCTTGCATGAACATGAGATGCATTCAGTTTAGTCGCTCAGTTGTGTCTGACTCTTTGCAACATCATAGACTCCAGCACACCAGACTTCCCTGTCCATCACCAACTCACGGAGCTTGCTCAAACTCATGTCCATTGAGTCGGTGATGCCACCCAACCATCTCATCCTCTGTCATCCCCTTCTCCTCCTGCCTTCAATCTTTTCCAGCACCAGGGTCTTTTCAAATGAGTCAGTTCTTCACACCAAGTGGCCAAAGTATTGGAGTTTCAGCTTCAGCATCAGTCCTTCCAAAGAATATTCAGGACTGATATCCTTTAGGATTGATTGGTTTGACCTCCTCACAGTCCAAGGGACTCTCAAGGGTCTTCTCCAACACCACAGTTCAAAAACATTACTTCTTCAATGCTAGCTTTCTTTATAGTCCATTTCTCACACCAGTACATAACTACTGGGAAAACCATAGCTTTGACAAGACAAACCTTTGTCGTCAAAGTAATGTCTCTGCTTTTTAATATGCTGTCTAGGTTGAGCATAGCTTTTCTTCCAAGGAGTAAGCATCTTTTAATTTCATGACTGCAGCCACCATCTGCAGTGATTTTGGAACCCACCCACAATAAAGTCTCTCACTTTTGTCAAGTAATTAGCCTTCAATTAAAATAAGGACCAAAAGTCTATAAGCAATAAATGCTGGAGAGGGTGTGGAGAAAAGGGAACCCTCTTACACTGTTGGTGGGAATGCAAACTAGTACAGCCACTATGGAAAACAGTGTGGAGATATCTTAAAAAAAAAAAAACTGGAAATAGAACTGCCTTATGACCCAGCAATCCCACTGCTGGGCATACACACCGAGGAAACCAGAATTGAAAGAGACACGTATATCCCAGTGTTCATCGCAGCACTGTTTATAACAGCCAGGACATGGAAGCAACCTAGATGTCCATCAGCAGATGAATGGATAAGAAAGCTGTGGTACATACACGCAATGGAGTATTACTCAGCCATTAAAAAGAATACATTTGAATCAGTTCTAATGAGGTGGATGAAACTGGAGCCTATTATACGGAGTGAAGTAAGCCAGAGAGAAAAACACCAATACAGTATACTAACACATATATGTGGAATTTAGAAAGATGGTAATGATAACCCTGTATGTGAGACAGCAAAAGAGACACAGATATATGTATAGAACAGCCTTTTGGACTCTGAGGGAGAGGGAGAGGGTGGGATGATTTGGGAGAATGGCGTTGAAACGTATAATATCATATACGAAACAAATTGCCAGTCCAGGTTCGATGCATGATACTGGATGCTTTGGGCACTGAGACGACCCAGAGGGATGGTATAGGGAGGGAGGTGGGAGGGGGGTCCAGGATGGGGAACACATGTATACCTGTGGCGGATTCATGTTGATGTATGGCAAAACCAGTACAATATTGTAAAGTAATTAACCTCCAATTAAAATAAATTTATATTAAAAAATAAAACAAAATTAAAATAAAGTTCAAATTCAAAAAAATAAATAAATTTATATTAAGAAAAATAAAATCACACACACAAAAGTCTCTCACTTTTTCCATTGTTTCCCATCTATTTGCTGCATTAAGTACACAAAAGTCCTTAGTATACCTTTGTTAAATCAAATCCAGCAGTGTGAAAAAGAATGATGCATCATGATCAAGCTATGTTTATTCTAGAAACACAGGTTGATTTAATATTTGAAAAATCAATCAATGTAAGTCACCTTAACACAGACTAAAGTCAGAAAACGTATGATTATCTCAAAGACAGAAAAAACAGTTAACAAAATTCAGTAGCCATCATCATCATAAAAACTCAGCCATTTAGAAAGAAAAAGGATTTCTTCAACCTGATTAAAAAAACATCTTTTTATCAGCTTATCTCATAATGGAAAAATATGAAACACATTCTTCCTAATGTGAAAACAAGATAATGGTGCCCACTGCCATCTGTTCAGTATTGAACTGGAGATCCTAGCGTGTACAGTAAGTCAAGTCAAGGAAGTGAGACATACAGGGGTGGAGGAATTAAAATCGTCTTCATTGTTGTATGATATGACCGTGCATGGAAATCCTAAGGAATCCATAAAACTGCAACTAGGCCTGAGAAGAGGATTTAACAAATTCAGAGGGTACAAGATCAGTTCACAAAACTCAGTTTTTTTCTATATACTAGGAACAAGTAGAAAATAAAATTTGAGAGACTGTTGGATTTATAATAGCATAAAAACCATAAAATACATAAGATAAAGTTTAACAAAATATGTGCTAGACCTCTACAGTAAAACTGCAAGATATAACTGAGGAAATTTAAAGAGACTTGGATGAATTGAGAGATACGCCATATTCATGGATTGTAACACTCAGTATATAGTTAAGATGTCAGTTCTTCCCAAGTAATGCAATCCAAATTTGCTACAGCAAATTTTTAAAAAATAAATTAACAAATTGATTCTAAAATTTATATAAAAACACTGAAGTCTTAAAGTACCCAAAGCAATCTTGAAAAATAAGAACAAAGTTGGAGAATTTAAACTACCTGATTTCAAAACTTACTAATATAAAGTACAGTCATCTCTAGTGTGGTGCTGATGTAAGGACAGGCATATAAATTAAAAGAATAGAACAGGAAGTCCAGAAACAGACCCATGTATATAGTCAATTAATTTTCAACCAAAGTTCTAATTCAGTGGGGAGTGGATATTCTTGTCAAATATTAGTATTGGAACAACTTTATAGCCATTGGATGGCAACATGGAAAAGAAAAGTCACCTTGACCTGCTGCACCTTACACCATACACATACACGGAGCTTAAATGTAAAGTCTGAAATTTAAAATCTTCTGGAAGAATAAATAGAAAATCTACCCCACATTTGGATAGGTTAAAATTTATTTGGGCACACACAAAAAAATCACTAACCATAAAAATGTATAAATTGGATTTGATAAAGATTAAAACGTTCTACCTAGCAAAAGATACATTATAAAGTCAAATAGAGAAGATGCTCACAGGTCTGATCAAGGACTTCTAGCCAGAATATGTGAAGAACTTTACAACTCAATAAGAATATCTAGTATTAAAATAAGCAAGATTACTTTGTGGGGTTTTTATTATTTATTTATTTATTTATTTTTAACTTTACAATATTGTATTGGTTTTGCCATACTTCAACATGAATCTGCCACGGGTATACATGTGTCAGTTGGGAACAGCAAGAGTACTTTGAATAGATACTTCACACCAGAACATATATGAATGAATGATAAGCACATGATTATATGTTCAATACATATATTTAGCAGGAAGATTCAATGAAATAACTCATCCAGTAGAATGATCACAATTTTAACAGCTTTTTCATTTTTATTTGCAATTTAATCCCCAAATTGACTTACACTGTTCCCTCCTGAAAATACTAAGAAGCCGAAAGGAACAGTCATCTCTATTGTCTCCTCAATGATAAGTTTCTCAGAAAATTTATGCAGTCATTATTATTATTATATATTACATCTTTATTACTTTATCTTTAAAAGGCTATTAAATAGGTACATTTTAGATTAATATTCTTTCTATTGTAATTTTATTGGGAAATAATTGACATACATCATAGTATCATCTGCAGTGTTGAGCATGAAAGTTTGATATATTTTATATTGTGAAATGATAACAGTAGGATTAGTTAAAATACAGCGTCTCATATAAATAAAACAGAAAGGGAAGCTCAGTTTAAATTTATAAATGTCATAAGAGATGATGATTTAACATTTCTACCCCTTCTTCCTCTCTCCCAAATTTTATCATACTTTTAATTATATCAATAGTTATTATTTATATCATTATAACAATATAAATTTGACATACATCATAGTATCATCTGCAGTGTTGAGCATGAAAGTTTGATATATTTTATATTGTGAAATGATAACAGTAGGATTAGTTAAAATACAGCGTCTCATATAAATAAAACAGAAAGGGAAGCTCAGTTTAAATTTATAAATGTCATAAGAGATGATGATTTAACATTTCTACCCCTTCTTCCTCTCTCCCAAATTTTATCATACTTTTAATTATATCAATAGTTATTATTTATATCATTATAACAATATAAATGTATTCTCTGCAGAACCTATTAGAGTCTTGTGATTACATGTCTTTTAGAAATGTTAAGTATAGTTGACTACAATACTATGTTTGTTCCAGGAGTGCACCATAGTGATTTGCTATTTCTATCCCTTACAAAATGGTCACAGTGATAAGTCCAGTTACCATCTGTCACTATACAAACTTAGTACACGATTGTTGACTGTGTCCTCCATGCTGTACGCTTCATGCTCATGGCTTACTGATTTTGTAACTGGAAGTCTGTGCCTGTTAATCCTCATTGCCTCTTTTACTCTTCCTTCTTCTCCCATTCCTCTGGAAACCTTCAGTGACTCTGTTTTGCTTTTTCGTTTGTTTTTTAATTCCCTCATGTAAGTGAAATCATACAGAGTTCGTTCTCTGTTTGACTTGTTTCATCAGGGCCATCCATGTTGTTGCAGATGGCAAGCTTCCGTTCTTTCTTATTGCTGAGTAGTATTCTGTATATGCGTGTGTGCATGTGTGTATGGCATCTTTTTCATCCATTCATCTGTCAGTGGACACTTCAATTGGTTCTGTTTCTTGGGTATTGTAGATAATGTTGCAGTGAACATAGGAGTGCTTATAGCTTTTCAAATTGTTGATTTTGTTTTCCTCAGAAAAATATTCAATAGTGGAATTGCTGGATTGTGTGGTAGTTCCATTTTTAATTTTTTTGAGGAATGTCTATACTGTTTTCATAGTGGCTGCACCAATTTACATTTCAATCAACAGTGCACAGAAGTTCCTTGTTCTCCACATCCTTGCCTGCACTTATTTTTTATCTTTCTGATAATGCCCATTCTGACACATGGGAGGTGGTATATTATTGTGCTTTTGATTTGCATTTTCCTGATGACTAGAGTTGCTGAGCATTTCATCATGTGTCTATTGTCTATCTTTATGTCTTAAAAAAATCTATTCAGGTCCTCTGCCCAGTTTTAAATTGGATTGTTTGTGAGTTGTTACTATGTTGAGCTGTATGAGTTCTTTGTATATTTTGAATATTAACCCTTTCTCAGATATATCATTTGCAAATATGTTCTCCCATTCAGTAGGCACCTTTTTTTATTTAGTTGATGATTTCTTTTGCTGGGCGAAAGCTTTTTAGGTTTATGTAACTCACCTAGAGCCAGACATCATGGAATGTGAAGTCAAGTGGGCCTTAGAAAGCAGCACTATGAACAAAGCTAGTAGAGGTGATGGAATTCCAGTGGAGCCGTTTCAAATCCTGAACGATGATGCTGTGAAAGTCCTGCACTCAATATGCCAGCAAAATTGGAAAACTCAGCAGTGGCCACAGGACTGGAAAAGGTCAGTTTTCATTGCAATCCCAAAGAAAGGCAATGCCAAAGAATGCTCAAACTACCGCACAATTGCACTCATCTCACAGGCTAGTAAAGTAATGCTCAAAGTTCTCCAAGCCAGGCTTCAGCAATACGTGAACCGTGAACTTCCAGATGTTCAAGCTGGTTTTAGAAAAGGCAGAGGAACCAGAGAGC
>SJYC01050251.1:0-13432 GCA_006408675.1 Madoqua kirkii | reverse complement strand
AATGATGCTAAAGCTGAAACTCCAGTACTTTGGCCACCTCATGCAAAGAGTTGACTCATTGGAAAAGCCTCTGATGCTGGGAAGGATTGGGGGCAGGAGGATAAGGGGACGACAGAAGATGAGATGGTAGATGGCATCACGGACTCGATGAACGTTGAGTTTGAGTGAACTCCGGGAGATGGTGATGGACAGGGTGGCCTGGCGTGCTGCGTTTCACGAGGTCGCAAAGAATCGGACATGACTGAGCAACTGAACTGAACTGAGTCAGCTTTTGAAAATGCACAGACTTGTTTAAAAATATATGCTGGGTTTTGCACAGACTATCTGGATAGATGTTCCAGACACTAAAAACAATGATTGCTTCTGGGAAAGGGCCATTAAGGACTGGGGAGCAGGGGCGTGGGGTTCATAAGCTGAAGGAAGATTTATTTTCATTGTACAGCTTTTAGTACTGTTTCCCTTTTTCTTTGCTAACCATGTTCATGTACTCCATCCTTAAAAAAATTAAAACGTTCTGGTAATAAAGTAAAAAGATTCTTTGTCCTTTCTGAGCTCAACTTCAAATATCTGAGATAATGTATTTTTTAAGAAAACTACAACACAATGAAATAATTATACTGATTTGCTAGGAGGAGGACTCATACTCAGGGAGGTCAAATTTTAGTCCAGCCTCTGCCACTAACTAGGTATAGGCAGATCACTTACGATTTTGTTTGTTTGGGGGCAGGGAATGGACTAAACAGCCTTTGGAATTGTTAAAGTTAATGCTCAATCACTAGTGGCTGATTGGTCAATATGTATTTATTAGGCCCAAATTTATTACTGCTTTTAAATATTAGAATGGAAGCCACAAAAATGTCCATCAATAGGAAACAAGTGAAATTATGATACATCTATTCAATGGAATACTGTGTGTTCATAAAAAAAAAAAAAAAGAGCTCCCTGACACCCAAAATGGAAAGATCTCTGAGACACATATTAAGTTTAAAAAAGCCTGTAACGAAACACTAGAATGTATAAGCACTTGGCATATATAATGAATCATTATATATATATGCTTGAATGAAAGGATTTATAAGAAATCAGTAACATTTTTTAAAATTATGTATTTATTTTTGGATGCACTGTGTTCATTAGAGAAGGCAGTGGCACCCCACTCCAGTACTCTTGCCTGGAAAATCCCATGGACGGAGGAGCCTGGCAGACTGCAGTCCGTGGGGTCGCTGAGGGTCAGACATGACTGAGCGACTTCACTTTCACTTTTCACTTTCCTGCATGGCAGAAGGAAATGGCAACCCACTCCAGTGTTCTTGCCTGGAGAATCCCAGGGACGGGGGAGCCTGGTGGGCTGCCATCTATGGGGTCGCACAGGGTCAGACACGACTGAAGCGACTTAGCAGCAGCAGTGTTTACTGATGCTGCACTGGCTTTCTCTAGTTGCAGCGCTCAGGTCTCTCACTGCAGCGGTTCCTCTTGTAGAGCACTGAATCTAGAGAGTGAGGGCTTCAGGAGTTGTGGCACGGGCTTAGTTGCTCTGTGCATGTGGGATCTTCTTGCACCAGGGATCAAGCTCATCTCCCCTGCACTGGCAGGCAGATTCTTAATCACTGGTCCACCAGGGAAGCCCCTAATAACATTTTTGATGTCTATCAGTAGCAATGTTCTGAAGGTTGAAGGCTTTAATATGTGCTATTTTATGCTTTTCGGATTTTGCACTATGGAATTACATTACCTAGTCAAAGATTTAAACTTTAAAAATTTGTTCATCCTATGTTTTATGTCACCTTTTAAAAATTGTAGTTGATGTATGATATTATATGTTACAAGTATATAATATAGTGATACCTAATTAAGGTTATACTCCATCTAGAGTTGTTATAAAATATTGGCTATATTTCCTGTGCTGTACAATATAGCCTCGTGGCTTATTTTATACATAATAGTTTGTATCTCTTACTCTGCTACCCCTTGTCTTGACTAGTTTGTTCTCTGTATCTGTGAGTCTGTTTCCTTTTTGTTATACTCAGTTTGTTGTGTTTTTTTAGATTCTACATACAACTGATATCATACACCATTTGTTTTTCTCTGACTTATTTCACTTAGCATAATGCCCTCCATGTCCAATCATGTTGTTCAAATGGCAAAATTTTACTCTTTTTTTAATGGCTGAACAGTATAAAACTACTTCTTTTAATTTGAGGGTAAGATAAACCAGAAGAGTCTAGTGTTTTTTACTTTATTATATGTTTATTGATTGATTCATACATTTATGTTTTTAATATTTATTTTCCCTTCATGTCAAGGCCTGTGTGGAGTCCTGGCTGGGGGTGCAGCTCTGCTTTAGGGAGTCAGTCACTTGGGGACCTAGTGTTTGTAAAATACCTAAGTACCTATATTTACTAAGCTGATTATAAAGCTGTTTCTTTTTTTTTCTTTCAAGGTGACTATCTGCTGCTCAGCATTGGTGACGCTTGAGGTTCACTAATCACAATTCTTAAGAACCAACTCTATTTACCCAAGATAAAATCCAATCATACGAGTATTGATTAGCCTCTGCAAGATAAAAGGCTCTTCTGCAGGTTCATGAAATGTGCATATGTACACACCCTCTGCCCTCCAAGAATGTCCTTTGCAATTACTTGGTCCCTTATTCTGCACTACATTAAAGTTGATTTTTCTCTGAGTTCCTAACTATAGCTCTTCAATTCTTAAAACAACTCTGCTGAGATTTCCCTGGTGGTCCGGTGGCTAAGATTCCACACTCCCAATGCAGGGGACCTGGGTTAGATACTTGGTCAAGGAACTAGATTCCACATGTTGCAACTAAGACCTGGCGCAGCCCAATAAACGAATAATCAATAAAATTAAAGACAGCAACAACAAGACAACTGTGCTTACCTGGTGCATTTTATATACAGAAGCTCAGCAGTTGCATATATTTATTAGTTATTAAATTTATAAATTGCTGGTTTAATCCAATTATTCTTTTTGGATTGTGGTCAAATACACAGAAAGTTTTGGTGGTGCTAGTGGTAAAGAACCTGCCTGCCAGTGCAGGAGACGTAAGAGACACGAGTTCTATCCCTGAGTCAGGAAGATTCTCTGGAGGAGGCCATGGCAGCCCACTCCGGTATTCTTGCCTGGAGAATCCCATGGAAGGAGGAGCCTGGTGGGCTACAGTCCATGGGGTTGCAAAGAGTTGGACACCACTGGAGTGACTTCGCACGCAAGCATGTACACATAAAATTTACCATCTTAATCATTTTCAAATGCAGAGTTCAGTAGTGTTAAGTATATCCACACTGTTGTACAATTGATCTCCATCACCCTTTTCATCTGAAATTCTGTACCCATTAAACAACTCCCCATTCCCCCAAATATCCCCAGACTCTGGAAACCATCACTCTTCTTTCTGTCTCTGTGAGTTTGATTCTCTGACATGAGAAATCCTATACAGGTGGACTCACACAGCAGCATATGTCTTGTTGTAACTGGCATATTTCACTTAGCATAATATCCTGCCATTATTCTTTTTTCCAAGTATCTGCAATGCATAAAGGGTTCCAGCTTGAGTTAATTTTTTAAAGTTCTGAACAGAGAAACACTGAAGCATGGGACAGAAAATGGAAAGAAATATAAAAACAACTAACATTTTTGGAAGATTTGATAAAAACATATCATAGCACGTACTTTTGCTTGTAATTGGAAATCTAAAAAAAGAAACTATCTCTATATTAAAGCATTCTTTTTGAGATGAGAGTGGAACAAAAAAAATTAAAGAGTTGTTGTTTTTCATTCTCTCTGGAAGTAGAGCTTTAAATAGAGAACTGAGCCACAGACTGATCCAGGGTATTACAGCTCATTATGACTAACAGGCTTAAGAAAAAGGCTCATTAATAACAATTGCTTGCAGGGAAAGTGTATAGTATACACCTTATAACAAAGTATACATTAATTATATATCAATTCCAGCATCTTAATTTATATGACATTGAAAGAATTACATGCATAACTTTCCAAAATCAAATCTCCTTTCCTTAAAGTAGAGATAAGAGTGGTGCCTGTCTCTATTGTGACAAATGAGATAAAGCCTGTAAGTTACTTGGCACAGTGGGTAATGTATGATAACACCCAATAAACGCTAGCTACTATTATTAACAAATACCCCATGTGTGTGTGTTGATTCTGATTTATACAAAATGGGAACACAAAGATAAATAAAACAATGGTGAATGAGATCCTCATGGTCTAGTGGAGAAGTGACTACTACTATATTTAAGAGGTAGTGAATCTGGGACTTCCCTGGGGGTCGAGAGGCTAAGACTCCAGGTTCTCAAGTAGGGGGCCCAGAATCAATCCCTGGTCAGGGAACTAGATCTCACATGCCACAACTAGAGATCCACTGCAGCCAAATAAATGTTGTGTGTGTTTTTTTTTTTAAGAAGAAAAAAAGAAGCAATGAGTCATATAAATTGAGAAGCTGCTCTTGGTCAGGTGGATGATTCCAGCTGAGGCAACTGGAGTCAAAGCAGCTGTACAACCCACCCCCCCAGTGAGTGGGAATGGGCGGGAGCAGTTACTCTCTTGTTATATAAGCAGCCACGTAATAGCCCAGATTTTCCCTTTTGACCCACCGAGCCTAAAATATTTATCATCTGGGCTTTTATAGAAAAAAATATTGCCAGCCTCCATTTTATTTTATTTATTTTTCACCGCATGGTATGTGGAACCTCAGTTCCCTGACCAGGGATCAAACCTGCGTCCCCTGCATTGTAAGCATGGAGCCTTAACCCCTGGCCCATGAGGGAAGTCTCAGCTCCATGTTAGATCTGTCTCTTATACACATCTTCTGCAGTGATTTTGGAGCCCCCCAAAATAAAGTCAGCCATTGTTTCCACTGTTTCCCCATCTATTTCCCATGAAGTGATGGGACTGGATGCCATGATCTTAGTCTTCTGAATGTTGAGCTTTAAGCCAACTTTTTCACTCCCTTCTTTCATCAACAGGCACTTTAGTTTTTCTTCACTTTTTGCCATAAGGGTGGTGGCATCTGCATATCTGAGTTATTGATATTTCTCCCGGCAATCTTCATTCCAGCTTGTACTTCTTCCAGGCCAGTTTCTCATGATGTACTCTGCATATAAGTTAAATAAGCAGGGTGACATTATACAGTCTTGACGTACTCCTTTTTCTATTTGGAACCAGTCTGTTGTTCCACATTCAGTTCTAACTGTTGCTTCCTGACCAGCATACAGGTTTCTCAAGAGGCAGGTCAGGTGGTCTGGTATTCCCATCTCTTTCAGAATTTTCCGCAGTTCATTGTGATCCACACAGTCAAAGGCTTTGGCATAAATAAAGCAGAAATAAATGTTTTTCTGGAACTCTTTTGCTTTTTTGATGATCCAGTAGATGTTGGCAATTTGATCTTTGGTTCCTCTGCCTTTTCTAAAACCAGCTTGAACATCTGGAAGTTATCATTAATATATGCAATCAAATCAGCAGTTTTAAATCCCTGGGAGAGAGGGAAACTCCTGCTATTTAAAAAAATGAAAATACAAATTGTAATACATTGATTGTACTAATCTTTCTGATAGCTTGATGAGGCCACACAGTATCCTTAAAAAAGAAGCCACATTTTTCAATGTCCATTTCTGTGGGATTTGTACTTATATCTTTACCCAAAGTGTGTGACGTTATTTTCCACTTAGATGCTGGAATGCTTTCACAAGAGAAATCTATTTTAAAAACCAACTTATTTTAAAGTAAAGTTCATTTGGCTGTTCAACAAACTGTTCATTGGCACAGTTTATTATGGCTTAAAATTCTGCTAATGTCTTTATTATCTGAGGCTGGAATATTCTCCCCAACCCTGAAAGGTATACTTTGCAGAGGCAGTCTGGTTACATTTGCTGGTCTGAGATAGGTCAGGACTCCAGGTGAAGGTTTCCAAAATGGGGCAAAGGTAAGTATTTGTGCTTTTATAACCTTGGTGTTGAAATCTGAAGGAATACTGGTGGGTTCTGAAAAGAAAAAAGCAACTTTGAGATGAGAGTGGAACAAAAAAAATTAAAGAGTTGTTGTTTTTCATTCTCTCTGGAAGTAGAGCTTTAAATAGAGAACTGAGCCACAGACTGATCCAGGGTATTACAGCTCATTATGACTAACAGGCTTAAGAAAAAGGCTCATTAATAACAATTGCTTGCAGGGAAAGTGTATAGTATACACCTTATAACAAAGTATACATTAATTATATATCAATTCCAGCATCTTAATTTATATGACATTGAAAGAATTACATGCATAACTTTCCAAAATCAAATCTCCTTTCCTTAAAGTAGAGATAAGAGTGGTGCCTGTCTCTATTGTGACAAATGAGATAAAGCCTGTAAGTTACTTGGCACAGTGGGTAATGTATGATAACACCCAATAAACGCTAGCTACTATTATTAACAAATACCCCATGTGTGTGTGTTGATTCTGATTTATACAAAATGGGAACACAAAGATAAATAAAACAATGGTGAATGAGATCCTCATGGTCTAGTGGAGAAGTGACTACTACTATATTTAAGAGGTAGTGAATCTGGGACTTCCCTGGGGGTCGAGAGGCTAAGACTCCAGGTTCTCAAGTAGGGGGCCCAGAATCAATCCCTGGTCAGGGAACTAGATCTCACATGCCACAACTAGAGATCCACTGCAGCCAAATAAATGTTGTGTGTGTTTTTTTTTTTAAGAAGAAAAAAAGAAGCAATGAGTCATATAAATTGAGAAGCTGCTCTTGGTCAGGTGGATGATTCCAGCTGAGGCAACTGGAGTCAAAGCAGCTGTACAACCCACCCCCCCAGTGAGTGGGAATGGGCGGGAGCAGTTACTCTCTTGTTATATAAGCAGCCACGTAATAGCCCAGATTTTCCCTTTTGACCCACCGAGCCTAAAATATTTATCATCTGGGCTTTTATAGAAAAAAATATTGCCAGCCTCCATTTTATTTTATTTATTTTTCACCGCATGGTATGTGGAACCTCAGTTCCCTGACCAGGGATCAAACCTGCGTCCCCTGCATTGTAAGCATGGAGCCTTAACCCCTGGCCCATGAGGGAAGTCTCAGCTCCATGTTAGATAAGCACTCATCCTACTGTCAACACAGAGAAATGTATCAAAATGGTATCATTCTCCCTGATGGTATCGCGAGACAGGAAGACAAGAGCATAGCCATTTTGGAAAAGGACCAGGAAGGGCCTTAAGAAAAACAGGCCTTGTGAGCTAAGAACAAAGGCCCCAGGGGTCTGGGGCCCAAAGACAAAAACAAAAACAAAAACAAAAAAAACACGGGCAGGTGGGAATGAAAGGCTAACTTTATCTCTGTTACACTAAGGAGTATACCTAGTTGCCACAAGACAAGAGCTCAACTATAAATTGTAACCTTATCTGTTCCTGTGGTTTCTTACAGAAAATTCTCATGCATTTCTTGCCCCTCACAGAAGGCACTCCCTATTCCTGATAGCCATCACGGAGCCACCTGCTGATAATCAAAGAAGGTTGATGATTTCTGGAAGTCTTTAGTGCTCTATCAGACAAACCCTCCCTTTTGTCATTAAAGCAACTCACCCTTTCTACTCCAGGAGCTGAAAGTTTTGTTTTGTAGTTGGGTGTTTTTTTTTCTTTGCCACTTTTTCCTTTGTGCACAAGCTATCTCTTTTAATAAAAAGCTTTTCTTGGGACTTCCCTGGTGGTACAGTGGATGAGAATCCACCTGCCAATGCAAGGGACATAGGTTCGATCCCCGGACCAGGAAGATTCCACATGATGTGGAGCAACTAAGCCTGTGAGCCACAATTGCTGAAGCCCCCACACCCAAGAGCCTGTGCTCTGCAACAAGAGAAGCCACTGCAATAAGAAGCCCATGCACAACTAGAGAGTAACCCCCACTAGCTGCAGCTAGAAAAAGCCTGCACGCAGCAGCGAAGACCCAGCACAGCCAAAATAGAAACACAGACAAAAATAAGTAAATAAATTGTATGTGTATATATATATATATATATATATATATAAAAGCTTTTGTTGCCTAAGCTTTCCTTTCCTTGGGGAAGCAATACTCATTTCTATGGTAGTACTGTCCAAGAAGCTGAAAAGGGCCTGGCAACCATCTTTGTAGTCAAAGTAAAATGTTATGTTAAAAGTAAACACTGTCTTCCAGGATGAATATCCATGGAGCCTACATTCTAGTTAGAAACTGTTGCTAACATCAAAGAGGGCTGTTTTCAGCTTAGAACTAACCAGGAGAGAAATCAGCAATTATTCACTAATTATTGACCTACTGCCATTACTTTATAACAGAGCACACAGGTAGAATTATGAACACAATTACCCTTCTTAAAAAGCCAGCAAAGGGACTTCCTGGTGGTATGGTGGATAAGAATCCACCTGGCAATGCAGGAAAAACTGGTGGGATCCCTGGTTCAGGAAGATCCCACAAGCCACGGGGCAACCAAAGCCCTTGCGTCTACAGCCTGTGCTCTGCCACAAGACCAGCCACCACAATGAGAAGCCTGTGCACTGCGGTGAAGAGCAGCTTCTGCTCGTCACAACTAGAGAAAGCCTATTTAGGGCAACGAAGACCCAGAACAACCGAAAATAAATAAGCAATTCAAAAAAAAGGAGGCCTGCAAAGATTTCTCAGCCCCCAATTTTGGAGTCCCAGGCACTCTTTTTTTCATGGTAAAGACCGCTTTATTGGTGGCGGTTAGTTCAAGTCAATAAATATTGATCCCCCCAAAGCTCAGTTATTTATCAGATTACTGGTTCACAGTGAGCTGAACGGAGTTGAGCCAAGTGACTGCTGGGAGGATAAACTGAAGTCAATCCTGCTTCCTGGGAAATGAAGTCATAGTCAGTTGATATTTGGCACATGCCATTCCATCAGCTCTAAGAATCATGGTGGCCCTATACAGGAGGGCATCAGCTCTCCCACCTTTCAGATGCACTGGAATGCCATTACCTTCCTGAAACAGCTTTTGTTTCCCTGGAACCTTATGCTCAAACTGCCTGTGTGAAGCAGTACTCACGGTCCTCTGGGTAATCTGACAAAGAGCCAGCAGATTCTGAGCCTCTTGGCTCAGTTACTGCCTACTAACCTCGACAACTGACCACCAGAAATGAAAATCCCCAGGCACTCTTGACTACAGCCTCAGATTATCCTTTCCCAAGTGTGTCCCCAGCAGGTCATGGACTGTTAAACCTCTGAGCCTTTCTGTTGATTTTTCCCCATGCATGGAATGTTCTTTCCATCTTCTTCATCCAGTGGATACCTCTGGGTCTTCGTTGCTATGCACAGGCTTTAGATCAAAAATCCCTCACCCAGCCCACACCTGTATTCTGGAAGACCAAGTAGACTTGTGTTACAGCACTTGTTGTGTGTGTGTGTTCAGTTACTCAGTCATGTCTGAGTGACCCCATGGACTATAGCCTGCCAGCTCCTCTGTCTATGGGGTTTTCTGGGCAAGAATACTGAGTGGGTTGCTGTTTCCTCCTCCAGGGGATCTTCACTGTGTTAAGTATTCCTAGATCTGCCTTCCTTGATAAACAGTGAGTGCTTGGGGAACAGGGGCACCGTATCTCTGAACCTCTAACACTTAATGGAATGCCTGGCACTTGATAGAAATTGAACAAATGCCAGGCCAATGAATTAATCATTTGAAAGGCACCGTATGGCAGTTCCTGTCAAAAATAAGGGGTAGACACAAGCCTACCCCTTCTTCTTCCTTGTCTAAAGTGTTCTTCTCTTTAGAGAGCATGGTCTCTAAGCTTTCTGATGGCAAGGTCTGCAACCTTTGTGTTTATTTGTGGTCACCATTATTCTTGGCACTTAGTAAACGCTCCTTCAAGAATTATATGGAGAATTATTTCAATCATATGAATTAATCAGAAAATGATATTTTTCAATAACACTAAATCCTTAACTTATGGAATTATTACAATTTGTTACTGCTTTGCTCTTTAAAAAAAAGAAACCTAAATCACTGAATGTATTTCATTTTAGAATCCATGAGTCCAAATTGTACAAAAATCAAAAGAGCTAAAATGCTTTGCCCCTATGATTATCTATAGAATATATGTGTGTGTGTGTATACCTAGAAACTTACACATTCTCTTAAAGGTGAATTGGAGAAAACTGTGAAGAAATTAAGGGTTTGACTTCCACCTAATACTCAGTTGTATTTCATATCAGATGAAACCCGTCAATATGAAATAAGGACGAACACCTTCTTGAATATGTTGGTAGCATGTAAACAAGGAGCATTAACATAATCTCATAGTATTGCTCTGCTTCATACTCTTCCTCCTTGCCCCTCAAGGAATTTATCAAACAGGGTCAGAGAGAAAGACCAGTATACTGACACTCAGCACTTAAACCACTGAGAAGCAGTGTTTTAAGGGTCACCAATTTTGAAATTCACATAATCTATTATTCTAATTGACAAGGGGTAGGTTGGGAGTTAAATGAACCTCCTCCTCAGCTGTCTTAACCTTAACATTCATCTCATAGGTCAGTATAAAGGGTCTTTTGTGATTCAGTACACATAACCACATGTGTACTATGGTACATAAGCGTATATGATTTAATACAAATAACAAAATGTTTTCCAAATCTCAGAATCTTTCTAAGTTTCAGGCCACAATTAATTTTAACCTTTATGTTGACACATGTAAAATAATTTTACTTAAGTAAATGGATTTCAAAAAGCTACCATCACTATCGTAAACAGAGAAACTAATAATACTGGGCATAGATAGAAGTTATCCACTAAAATAACTTTGTTAATATGAATGGTATTAAGTCCTAGCTGGGTGGAGGTGTTGCCTACCAAAGCATTACAGAGGTGTTAGAGATTGGTAACCCCAGACTAAGGACATTCTCCTTCATATAATCAAAAAGATAGAAAAAGAACTGAAAAGACCTCTCCCACCAGAAGGCTCACTGCTATTTGTGCTGTGTCTTGTACCATCTAAACTCATCTTATTTCAGAAACATTGTAGAATCTTGCCACCTTCACAGCCGCCGCCTCACCCCCCAAAAAGCCTTAGAACTCCTGAGTGAAGGTGATTAACACTCTCAGGCTGGTAGAGCCATAAAGCCTTAAGAATAACTCATCCACTCAGAGCACTAGGTTTCAAAAACCTACCTAAGTTCAAATAATCGAATCACTGAAGGAACAGGTCACTTCACTCCAGTAACTTTATGTGTCTGAACAGAGGCGGTTGAGGAAACCACAAGAACACGGACCTGGAAACGATTAAGGAATACTGCAGGTATTCCTCCTAAATCACTTACTTGGCGGAGGCCTGAGGGCCACTCAGGCAGCTGGGGTCCACTTCTGTCCTAGATGGAGTGACTCCTCCTCTTTCGGACCTGCTTGGGGGTCCTCCCAGAGGGTACTGACTGCTGGGCTTGAGGAGCTGGAGACTGAGGAGGCAGGGCTGCAGCATCGGGACGGTTCTGACTTAGCTCCTGGTCCGCTGGTGGCGGAGTCTCAAGAGCAACTGGCTCTGTGTGAAACTCCTGGGCAGATGGAGGCTGGCTTGGTCTAATTTCCTGGACTAAAGAGCTGCTCTGGGAGGCCTGCTGGGTGTGATATATGGCCTGAAGGTCCAGAACAGCCTGGGCCACCTGAAGGTCCACAGGCTGGGTCTGTAAAGACTCGGTGGGCAGAACCTGGAGCAGAGAGATGGTGGCCAGACTCTGTGCCTGGGAGGCCTGAAGAGGTGGTGGTCCAGTTTGACAGACCTCCAAAAGATTCTGAAGCTGATGCTGAGAGGCCAGAGGCACCAGGTGGTGGCCCTCAGAGGCCACAGGCACTGGGAGCTGGCTTTGAGAGGCCACAGGCACCAGGGGGTGGCTCTGAGAGGTCCTAGGCACCAGGGGGTAACTCTGAGAGGCTCTAGGCACCAGGGGGTGGCCCTCAGAAGCCACAGGTACAAGGGGGGGCCCCTCAGAGGCCACAAGCACCGGAAGCTGACTCTGAGAGGCCCTAAGCACCAGGGGGTAGCTCTGAGAGATCCTAGGCTCCAGGGGTTGGCTCTGAGAGGTCCTAGGCACCAGAGGGTGGCTCTGAGAGGTTCTAGGCACCAGCGGCTGGCCCTTAGCGGCTACAGGTACCAGGGGGTGGCCCTCAGAGGCCACAGGCACTGGGAGCTGGCCTTGAGAGGTCACAGGCAGCAGGGGGTAGCTCTGAGAGGCCACAGGTACCAGGGGGTAGCCCTCAGAGGCCACAGGCACTGGCAGCTGGCTCTGAGAGGAGGTCACAGGCATCAGGGGGTGGCCCTCAGAGGTAAGAATGGTCAGAGGCTGACTTGCAAAGGACAAGGAGACAACAGGCAGGCTCTTAGAGGCAAAGACCACCTGAGGCTGAGTAGCAGAAGTCAAGGGGCCAGCAGGCTGTCTGGTAGAAGCAAGAGTGACTGCAGGGGCCTGGACTGTAGAGGAAACTACAGCCAAGGAAACTTCAGACTGGCTTTCAGAAGTCAGGAGAGGTGGAGGCTGGCTAGTAGAGGGCAAAGGGGCTGCACACTGGCTCACAGAGACGAGAGTCACTGCAAGAGGCTGGCTCGTAGAGGCCAAGGCTACTACAGGCTGGCTCTTCGAAGTCAGAACAGGGGCACTTTGGCTCATAGAGGCCAAGGAGACTACGGGCAGGCTCTTAGAAGTCAGGGTGACTGGAGTTGGAGGCTGGTCCAGAGGAGATGGTGTGAATGGCTGCACCAGATTGGTCGACGGTCCCTTAACGAACTTTGGGATACCAGCCTCATGGCCCAGGTCACCAGCATCGGGCACCTGGGAGCCAACATCCTTTAAAATTTTGTCAGCTTCGGGTTTGGGGAGATCCTTGCTGCCAAAGTCCTGAGCCTCGCCCTTCTCCGTGACCCCTTCCGCCAGGTCTTTGTCTTGGTCTAGCTGGCTTTCGACCTGGCCCGTGACGGTCATATCTAGAGATGTCCGCCCTTCTAGGAACCTCGTGCGTTGTCGCCGCCGCCGCCGCCGCCGTATCCGCATAAAGGTGTTGGAAACGCTGCCTATGCTGAAAGAGAAGCGGTTGCTGATGGTCTGGCTCAGGACTTCCAGCGTGTAGGCGGAGGGCAGGCGGTAGGGGCTGTTCAAGGCCTCTTCAGAAGACAGTTCGATGTTACCGCTGTACCAGAAAGTCCACCAGAGGAGGCTGAGGAAGATGATGCTGGCACCCAGGTAGAGGAGCATGTCATAGTAGAGCACAGGGCTGAAGACCCCGGCGAACATCAGGGCCGCTCCCACCGTGTCGAAGGTGACGCCCAGCCAAAAGAAATGCTTGCAGCGGCCCAGGCACGACCGCTTCTCGATCTTGGCGGCGTGGTTAACCGAAACCTCCATGAGCTCCGACTGTCGCCGCCGCCGCCGCCG
>SJYC01050250.1:0-18458 GCA_006408675.1 Madoqua kirkii | reverse complement strand
CCCCCCACCGGGCCGCCTTCCCCGCGCGCGCACTTTCCGCCGCGTGCTCCACTCGCGCGTGCGTGTGCCGCCTGGGACCTCGCAGAGCCGAGAGTTCACCTCACGTGCTCGGCGTCCCTGCCGTAGGAAGACGTGTCTACATTCTTTCCTTGGGGCCCCCGCCTTCCAGAACGGGGACGAAATCCTGAAGGAGAGCAAAGGGCAAGGACTCTTGTCAGTAACTTCCACTTCCCAGCTAGGAATACAGGTTGGTGTCAGGTGCTACCACTTTCAGAGTTAAAGGCTTTCCCCTGGTTTTGGTGAAGGGTCTGGTGATAGATATCTTAATTCAGATCTTAGCTATTTGCCTCCTAGTGACTGGGCGATTACTTGCTTGCCTAGAGAGCAGACCTAGGGGTGAATTCCCCCGTCTTTTAAGTTTCTTCTGTTTCAATTTTCCTTCCAATTTTTTTTTGGTTTTGTTTTGAGTTTTATTTTGGTGGGATTGTTTTGTTTTGGGGCCACTCTGTGAGGCATGTGGGATCTTAGTTCCTGTACCAAGAATGGAACCCCTGGCCCCTGCAGCTGAAGCACAGTCTTAACCAGTGGACCACCAAGGGAATTTTAATGTTCCTATAAGTGTTAAATTAGTTGAAAAAATTTGAAACATTGGTGTATTTACATTGTTCTGAGTTTATTGTAGAGTATTTACATTGCGTTGAGTTTACTGTAGAGTATTTGTAACAAAACCAGAATTTGTTACAATTTTACATTCGTGGTCTTAATGGAAACGAACATCAATAATACTATTAAAATGCACTTCTTAGTGTATCTTGTTTTAAATGAAAAATTGCCGCATTTTACAATTTTTCAACATAGTAGCTCCTTAACATCTCCCTACTCCCCACCCCCACCCCGGCTGCACCCAGGGGCTGATGGGATCTTAGCTTCCCGACTAAGGATTGTTGACCCCAAACCCTGATAGTGAAAGCACCAAGGCATAGCCACTGAACTACCAGAGAAGTTACAAACCACAGGATATTTTTGAGGAGATAATTTCTTTAAGTTATTCTTTTTATAGAAGAAATGTTTTACTTCCTGATAGTAAAAAGTAGTTCTTAGACAGGAGCACTGACCAAAAGGCTTTCAGAAGTGGATTGTTAAAAATCAGTGGTGTGGTGGGTCCTTGATATGAGGTAGGGATTAGGTAATTGTAACAATATAGTTTCTCAGAGAAAGCCATTTTCACACCCCAGATTAGTATTGTTTTCTTTAGTAAGTCAATAACAATGAACTTATTGATTCCTTTATAGGCTGGGAAGGCATTCATCAACCAGAAGAAAAATGAGCAACGGCTTATTAACTTTCTAGTAGCTGACATGATACTACTTGGATTTAAATTTCAGAAGTAATAGATTTCTTTTACATGATAAGACCTTTTAGTTGAGAGGTGTTGGTCTCTCTTTGGTTTTACATAGTGCTAATATACCATGGGGTCATGAAAGAGTCGGACACAACTGAGCGACTAAACAACAAGAAATATACCATGACATAATGTGACATACTTTAAGCTGCACTTTGAAAATTGCAGTATGCAGTTGATTTACAATGTTAATGTTAATTTCTGCTGTATAGCAAAGTGATTCATATCTATATCTATCTGTATATGAAAGTGAAGTGAAAGTCACTCACTCATGTCCGACTCTGCGACCCCATGGAATATACTGTCCATGGCATTCTCCAGGCTAGAATAGTAGAGTGGGTAGCATTTCCCTTCTCCAGGGAATCTTCCCAACCCAGAAGTCAAACCCAGGTCTCCCACACTGCAGGCAGATTCTTAACCAGCTGAGCCAGAAGATATTTTATATTCTTTTCCATTGTGGGTAGAAAAGGCAGAGAAACCAGAGATCAAATTGCCAACATCTGTTGGATCATAGAACAAGCAGAAGTCCAGGAAAACATCCACTTCTGCTTTGTTGACTGCAGTAAAGCCATTTTCATCTTCTGTGAATCTGCTGTAGGTTTTTGCTTTGTGTTTACCATGAGGCTTGCACATGAGACTTGCACATAATGTCCTATAGATATAACCATCTATTTTATGCTGATAATTTAATTCCAATCACAGACAAAAACTCTTTCCCCTTACTTCCCCCTTTTATCTTTTTGATGTCATAATTTACCTCTTTTATTTTGGGTATTCATTAACAAATTATTATAGCTATTTCTAATACTCTTGTTCTTTAACCTTAATAACAAAGGAACTCCTTTAATCTATCAGTGGTTTCTCAGTAGAATACTTACATGCCAGAAGACAGTGGGATGATATATTCAAGAGTGCTGAAAAGAAAAGCAAAACCTGCCAACCAAAAGAAGCTAAGTGGTTAACTCTCCATCATATCACAGTATTTGGATATTCTGAATTGACTGTATACATACTTTTATCCGTATGTTGTATATTTTCACATGTTTTCATGTTACTAATAAGTATCTTTTGCATTTCAGCTTGGAAGATTCCTTTCAGCATTCTTTATAGAGCAGGTTTAGTGGTGATGAATTGCCTCAGGTTCTGTTTTTCTGGGAAAGTCTTTATCTCACCTTCATTCCTGAAGGACAGATTTGCCAATAAAGTCCTTTTAGTTGGCAGGTTTTATTTTGCTTTTTCCTTTCAGCACTCTTGAGTATATCATCCCACTGTCTTCTGGCATTTAAGTTTTCTGCTGAGAATCCACTGATAGCTTGAGGGAGGTCCTTTGTAAGTTATAGGCTTTTTTCCCACCCCACCCCCCCTTGCTGTGTTTAAGATTCTCTCTTGGTTTTTGAGTTTCGATAGTTTTTTTTTTAATGTGCCTTGGAGAGGATCTCTTTAAGCTGACTTTGTTAGGTGACCTGTGAGCTTCACAAAATTGGATATCCAGATTGCATCACAGATTTAGGAAGTTCTCAGACATTACTTCTTCAAATAAACTTTCTGCCTTCTTCTCCCTCTCTTTTCCTTTTGAAACTAATAATTTGGAAAATACTTTATTTTTTGATGGATCCATGGACCACATAGGTTCCTTTCATTCCTTTCTCTTTGATCTCCTCTAACTGGATAAGCTCTAATTTCCTATCTTCTATCTCACAGAATCGTCGGTTGATCCATCTGTGGTTGCTTTCTATTGCATTTTTCATTTCATTCATTGTATGCTTCAGCTCCAGAACGTCTATGTATGTATGTATTTATTTTGGCTGCACTGGATCTTCATTGCCGTTGCTGCACGAGGGCTTTCTCTAGTTGCAAACAGGCAGGGGCTACTCTCTAGTTGTGGGGCACTGGCTCTAGAGTGCGTGGGCTTCAGTGGTTGTGGCATGCGGGCTCAGTTCTTGCTGCATCAGGGTTTAAGTGCCCTCTGGATGTGTGGGATTTTAGTTTTCCAACCAGGTATCAAACTCGAGTCCTCTACGTTGGAAGGTGGATTTAAACCACTGAATCACCAGGGAAGTTCCCAGAACTTCTGTTTTGTTCTTTTTCATGATTTCTATGTGTTTGTTAAACCTTTCATTTTGTTTGTATATTGGTTTCCAGATTTCGCTGAATTGTCATTCTGTGTTTTCTTGAAACTCACTAAGTTTCCTTAAAACAGCTACTTGAATTCTTTATTGGGTGAACTGAAGATCTCTGTGTCTCTGGATTTGGTTACTGGAAGTTTCTGGTGATTATTTGGTGGTATGATGTTACCTTGATCTTTCCTGTTCCTTGGAGTTTTGCTTTGTTCGTTTCACACATGAAATAGCGGTCATCTTCAGTTTTTACTGCCTTCTGTTGGCTCTGCTACTGATTCTGAGGCTTTCTCAGACCTTATAGGGGTATACCTGCTCTGTGCTGCTTGCTCCCTCTTGTGGCAGAATTCTTAAGCTTCTATGTCTTCTCTGGATCCTGCAAAGTTCTGACAGTTTCTCTTTTGTTTTCCCAAAGATGGGGCTTTAGCACGCCAAGCTTGCCGTCTGTCCCCGGCCTGCAGATTGAGGCTGGCTTCCTGAGTGTTCTCACTAGCTGTCACCGCAGTTTGCTCTCACCGCTGCTGTCAGGAGCACACACGGGGGCCTGGCTGCAGAGGAGTGGGGTGGCGTGGGCGAGGCACCTGGAGCACTGAGGGCACCGGTAGGTCAGTTGGCAAGCGAGGCTTTCGCAGCAACACATGGGCAGGCTTCCTGATGGAGTCCCGATGCAGTTAGTAGGATCTGCATCCCTTTAAAGCTCTCGGAATCCTATCTCCTTTCACCCAGCTTCTTCCCGTCCTCCTGTCCTGGAGCTCAGGATTCAGTAACTGTGGGTGGGGTGAGAGAGGAATGAGCCCCTTCCCCTACATCCTGCACAACTGGGAAGGCTAGGCATTCAGTCCCATGCTCTCCTTTTCCTTGCAAGAGAAATCATTGCTGAGAAAACCTCTCTTTCACTTGAGCTGGACGCCTTGCGGGTGGAGTGATGTGGGGAAAGTGAAGTGGTTCCTCTTACCCTCTCCTTTGTGTCCAGACTTGTATTTCTTTGCTCCTTTTTTTCTTTCTCTTTTTTATTTGGCTGTGTTGAGTCTTAGTAGCAGCATGCAGGATCTTTGTTGCAGCATGCGGGATCTTTGTTCCAGCATGCCAGATCTTTCTCTGTGGCACACAGACTCTAGCTGTGGCATGTGGGCTCCGTAGTTGTGGCACACAGGTCTAGTTGCTCTGCCAGGATCTTAGTTCCTTGACCCGTGTTCCCTCCATTGCAAGGAAGATTCTTAACCACTGGACCACCAGAGGAGCAAAGAAGTCCCTCTTTGCTCCTTTCATGTCCTAGAACGTTTCCTCTGGAAAGCTGGACTTCCACAAAGGCTCTCTCACCCACGGTTGATTCTAGGGACTCCCAGACCTCAGCAGAGAGAGGCTGGAGCCAGTTCATGGGCCACTGCAGGGTCTATAGCTGGGAGCAAGGTCTGTCTGCCTATTACCCGAGCACAGGTGGGCAAGACTTCCCTGCATCTGTTGGCTTAGGGATCCCACTGCTCCCTCAATGGTACCTTTGTCCATGGATGGATCCCAAATTTTCGTTATTGGTTAGGAAAAACAAGGAATTTCTGTGTCACTGTGATACTGACATCACCTATCCCATTCTAACTACTTTTAAGCCTATAATTCAGTGGCATATGTTCTCACAGCTATGCAACCATCACCACTATTCACCTCCAGAACTTAATTTCCAAATTAAAAGTCAGTATCTATTAAATAGTTAGTCTTCATCATCCCTTTCCCCCAGCACCTGGTAATCTCTGTTCTACTTTCTGTCTCTGCGACTTTGACTATTCTAGGTACCTTTCACATAAGAGGAATCAGGCAATATTTGTCTGATTGTCTCTGGCTTTTTTAAGTTCGCATCCGTGTTGTTCAAGATCCTTCCGTTTTGCAGCATGTGTCAGAATTCTTTCCTTTTTAAGGCTAATAATATCCCATTGTCTAGATACGCTGCATTTTGTTTATTCATCCATCCACTTAGGAGTATTTGGGTCGTTTTCTTCTTTTGTGCATCCTTGCTTTATTCACAGCACTGCTGACACTTGCTTCTTGCCCCAGTGGCTCAGAGGTAAAGAATCCACCCACAAGGTGCAGTCTCCTGCAGAGAGGCACAGGAGACTTGAGTTCAATCTCTGGGTAGGGAAGATCCCTGGAGAAGGGCATGGCAACCCACTCCAGGATTCTTGCCTGGAGAATCCCATGGACAGAGGAGCCTGGCAGGCTACAGTCGATAGGGTCACAAAGAGTCGGACACAGCTGAAGTGACTAAGCACACGTGGACTGAACTCTGTGCTGCCAAAATTCATATGTTCAAGCCCCAGTGTGACTTTGTTTGGAGAGAGGGTCTGTAAGGAAGTAATCAAGATTGAGTGAGGTTATAGGGTAACACCTTAAGTCCATAGGACTGAGGTCCTTATAAAAGGGGAAGAGACACCAAAGATTTCTCCCAACACCTGAACAGAGGATCCCCGTTGAGGACACAGCAATAAGATGGCTACCTACAAGCCAGGAAGCAAGTCCTCACCAGAAACCAAAGCCGCCAGCATCTCTCTATGAGGAGTCTAGCCTCCAAAACAGAGATATTTTCTGTTGTTAAACTCCTCAGTCTGTGATATTTTGTTATGGCAGCCTCAGCAGACTAATACAGACTGCCCTGGATGGTTCTTTGCTGCGGGAGGGCTGTCTTGTATATGGAAGGACATCTTGCAGGACCCTCTGGCCCCTACCCACAGGGAGAAGCCAGTAATACCTTCCTCTCCATGTTGTGACAACCAAAAGTGACTCCAGACATTGCCAAGTGTTTCCTGGGAAACAAAACTGCCCCAGTGGAGAACCACTGATGTAAAGGAATTGAAACATGTCTCTCTGGCTGGGGGACTTCCCTGGTGGTCCAGTGGTTAAGAATCTGCTTCGCAGTGCAGGTGACGCGGGTTCGATCCCTAATCTGGGAACTAAGATCCTATAGGCCTTGGAGCAACTAAGCCCACATGCCACAACAATGAAGCCTCTGTGCTCTGGAGCCTGAGCTCTACAACTAGAGAGTCTGTGCACTGCAATGAAGGATCCCACGTGCTGCAACTGAGACCTGATGCAGTCAAATAAGTAAATATTAAAAAAAAAAAAAAGACCTGGCTCAGTTATTTTCCATTTTCATAGGGAGTGGCTGCAAGAGAAAAAGACATATCCTGGTGGGAGAAAAAGGCAAAGAGCTTAGACTTTAGTCCATGTTTTTTGTTATTATTCAATATCAGAATCCTGAGAATGCACTAAAGACGTAATTATCCTACCCAAGAAGCTTCTGTTCAATGGACAGGGATTATGGTGCTGGTTTTGTTCGTGTTCTCTGGAACCCACCTAACTTGTGTTCTGTAAGCATCCAAGACTATTAAAACTGGGTCATCTTTAACTTCTAACTGATGACTCAGTTGACATTAAATGGGAATAGGATGCCCTATAAATGCCCTGTTTATTCTGGAGAACAGTGATTGCAGGATTTACAACAGGTTTCATGACCTGGCTCAGAAGAATGTCTCCCTCAACCCAACTCTTCTGTTGATTATTTATTGTATCACTAATATTTGGAGAGAACTTTGAATTATTAGGAAGAAGAATGTTTCCCTCTGCCCCAAACAGTGTCTAAGAAAAGATTTCTGAAAAGACAAGTGAACAGAATAAGAAGGAAGGTGTTTGTGGCTGTAGCTTAAAAACTAAAATTTATTTCAGGTTTAAAAAGAATGAATAAAATGGAGATACTTTTGAGGCCTGACTCTGCTCACAGAAATGGATAGTGGGCTCATTCTCACTCTTGCAGCCCAGATGAAGGTGGAGGTTCCTTCTGCAGGTGGACACTGTAATGTTCCACTTGCCTGTCACTACTCTCTTCATTGTTGTGCTGTAATAGTCACATGTTGAGAATCAGAACCCAGAGAAGAAGCAGTCCAAGCATAAAACTTATCCAGTCTTCAGCTGACAAAGCCATTCCAATCAATAACAGCATATATCCTAATACAAAGTGGAGGATGAATTCAAAGTACAGCATTGAGAACTGCCTTCTAAGCTGCATCTTTTGTAACAAGGTGTTTAAAATAGGAGCTCATGGGGTGCCAGCTGCAGCACATTTTTGGTGGTGGCAGAAGAGGAGAGGAAGAGTGACTAGAATTACCACTGAAAGGTTGACTGAAGAATTCCTCATTTTGAAAGGACATTGCTTTCAATATGAAGTCCATTTGTACCCATAAGGAGCGTGACTGCTCAGACTCGAGTTCTACCATATCCAGTTTTGGGGTATCAATCAAGAGGATAATGTTCTAGGATCATCTTGAATATCTTCCATGAAAGATGCTCAAGAGAAGAGAATGCCCAGCTTGTATGGCTTTAAACAACCCCAGGATGCAATCTGTTACAGGAAGTCCCCTGCATACGAACGAGTTCCATTCTGAGAGGGTTCATAAGTCCAGTTGTTCATAAGTCCAAAAGAGTAAGCCTGGGTACCCAACTCACACGACCAGCTACATAGTACTGTACTGTAATAGGTTTATAATACTTTTCATATAAATAATATATAAACACCTAAGAAACAAAAAGGAAAACATTTTAAATCTTAGAGTACAGTACTCAGCACACTGCAGCAGCTGGCATACAAGGACTGGCATGAGTGAACAGGCAAGAAGAGTTACAGATTGGAGGAGAGGGAGGAGGTAGGAGGCGATAGAGCTGGAGGGTCATCAGCAATAGGAGAGGGAGGGGCAAGCTGCAGTTTCACCCATGCCTGAGGGTGATGGCACAGCTTCCCGCTCCTTGCTAGAACCAGACACACATTCACATCTTTGAAAGTTTGCAAGCTGAAAGTTTGTATGTAGGGGACTTACTGTATTGAATAAATCTTAGTGAACTTGTAAAAAAGTTTGAGCCTCAGTTGTTGTGTATCTGGAACTACTTCACGTGGGTGAAATGTCTGTAGGATTTGCCACTCTGAGCTTTATGTTTTATTTTAAAAAATTTTATATTTAACTTTTATTGAAGTGTAGTTAATTTACAATGCTGTTTCAGTTTTGGGTGTACAGAAAAATGATTCAGATATACATATATATTTCTTCATTCTTATTTCTATATTCTTTATTATGTATACATATATATGTGAGGTTTCCCTGGTGGCTAGTCAGTAAAGAATTCACCTACAATGCAAGAGACACGGGTTAGACCCCTGGGTCAGGAAGATCCCCTGGAGGAGGAGATGGCAACCCATTCTAGTATTCTTGCCTGGAGAATCCCATGGACAGAGAAGCCTGGTGGGCCACAGTCCCTGGGGTCACAAAGAGTCAGACACAACTGAAATGACTGAGCACATGCACACTAACGTACACACACACATACACACTATCATTTTCAGATTTTTTTCCACTAAAAGTTATTACAAGATATTGAATATGATTCCTGTGCTATACAGTAGGATTCTCTTGGTTTGAACTTTCTCTAAATACAAACATGTCCTAAGGGCTCAATGTTAGCAGGTATTGGTTGTCAAACAATTACATAGGCAGCCAAGATGGCTTTGATATTTAGTACCTTCAGTGCAAGATAAAGGCTCCTTGAGACTGTCAGTACACACCAGGCCATGGGTATTTGATAGCACAGAGAAAACCCATCCCACTGGACAAGCCACCTCTCTAAGCTCAGTTTCTTCACTAGTAACAACCTCATTTGACGTTTGAGAGCATTAAATTAGCAGGCCTACAAGAGTGCTTGGTGTAACAGCTAATGTCTGTTAAGTCTTTCCAGGCCTGCCTCCTGACAATAGAGCCAAAATTTGTAGCCAGCTGAGTGGATAGCTGAGGTCTGTCCTCATCTACCATTTTCCGGACAAGTCAGAGTCTTCACTGAATCACAGATGCCAGGGAAGTAGTTGGAAGCCTCATGTGACAACTTACAGGTAAACTTATTCTAAAGCTAAAGTACATGCAGGCATCAGTGAGAGCTTCCAACCTGCCGGGGGCCAGTGTGAGGAATCCCACCCATGACAAGGTCATGAGGAAGGAAGCCTGATAAAACACAAGGACGTGATCAAGCTTCAGGGGTTCCCCCTGGAATTTCCGGAGCATCCACCCCCCTAAGACCAGAGTCTGCCTGCTTTACTGTGTTATGCTTTCCACCTACTCTTCCGTCATTAATGGGGGGCTGTCCCTCCACCACCTTTTTCTGGAAAAAAAAGTAATTTAGAGCTTTTAGATAATCTCCTGGGCATAATATGAGTGTTTCAACCCCAAAACCCCTCTGATGGCTTTCCAGCCTGCCTGCAGGACTGGTACAGCTGCACATGTGATTGTTTGAGGCCTCCTAACCACGGGAGGCACAGGAAGCTTAAAGCATCCTACGAATGTAGGAGCTTCCGAGGAGTCAAAATCATTAGAATAGGACTGATTAAAGGTTTCATTTGTTGAACCAATACTTGCTGCCAAATTTTCATATTTTTTACTTGCTGATATATAGAAAAAAACAAGTAGCAACAGTAGATCTTTGAGTTAAGTACCTTCTTTGTTATAACCCACTGCACCTTTGTTCTATAGAGATGTAACTTTAGTGCTTTAAGGAGATGCAGATTAAAGAAAAAACACTTCAGGGGAAACGAGATTAACATTCATTAAGAAAGAGAGCCAAAAATGTGTTAGCAAGCCTCCTGGCCAGAAGATAATGTAAATCACCTGAGACCTTTCGTATACAAAAAGATATACAGAAAGGATCAGGACTGCTGCCCCTGCGTGACTCTGTATCTTCCATTATGTAAAATTTAGGATATATAAACACCTTTTGAACAATAAAGTTGGAGGGGATTCTTGCACAAGCCTGGCCTCCCCCGTGTGGATTCTTTCTCGTGCTCCCTCCCTCTCCTTTTTCAGGTTGATCGAGGCTCACCGTGTCTACTTACTTGTCCTGGCTTCTAAGATCCATAAGAGAGCCTAAGGTGGGGCACTCTCCGATATTCAAATGGGCGCCAGCAGCCTAACGTAGACGGGGCAAGTTCCTTGTCCAGAACTTTATTGGTTTTCCATGTAAACCAAGTTAATGAGCATCTTTTCTCCACTAAAATTTCCTACTACACTATTTCTTCCTAATCTAATCTTATATTAATAAATAAATAAGTTTTCCTCGCCAGCGCTGTCCCTGCTTCGAATTCGCTGGATCCACCGGGACTGGACCCCAGCACCAACCCAATGAGAAGCTTATTTCATCAAGTTCCACAAAATCCTTATGCTTGTCCAAGAAATGTGCAGATGCCCTTTACATGTTTTTAACAATGTTTTTTAATGGATGCTTTCAATGATGCTTTTAATGTTTTGGCCAGGGCCTCCCTGGTGGTCTAGTCGTTAAGAATCCACCTGCCAATGCAGGGGACACAAATTTGATCCCTGGTCTGGGAAGATTTTACATGCTCCGGGCCCACTAAGTCCATGCACCCTAGAGCCTGTGCTCCAGAGCCATAGAGCTGCAACTATTGAGACTTCTCGTTGCAACTACTGAAGCCCCCTGTGCTCTAGAGCTCACGCTCCACAGCAAGGGAAGCCCTGGCTCGCTGCAACTAGAGAAAATCTGCATGAAGTAATTTAGACCCAGCACAGCCAAAAATAAAATTTTAAACATAAAGTTTAGAACTTCATAAAGCAGGCTAGAATTGTGGGAGGCACATCAGATTTGAGATCTGAGGACAGGGCTTCAAAGTTTGCAAAACACCTGGATACTGAGATGCAAACATGTCAGCTATATCAAGCCCTGCCTTCAGTCAGCTAAATCTGGTGGAAGACAACAGTTACTTAATTAAATCTGTGCAATAAATCTTTATTGGTAAGACTGTAGAGGCAGACACAGGTGACAAGGTTAGCATGGATGGAGAGATGACAGGGAATAAACAGGAATGGGTCCTAGCAACATATTGAACTTAATCCCAAGACATAGCTGGCATATGCTAGGCAGAAGTGGGAAAAGTATTCTAGCTAGACAGAATAGTAGTAAACATCAAAGAAGAGTAGATTGATGCAGGATTTTATATGAGGAATAAGTAACTTAGCATAGCCACAGTAGAAACTGGGTTCTGTAAAGAGGGGAGAGGCCAGAAAGGAAGAAGCTGAAGAGGTAGGCAGAGCCCACATAATATGGAATTTTACAACAAATTCACCAGTGGAGGTTTGATCCTGAGAGTGGAACAAATCCTCATGACTCTTAAAGAAATGTACAGTAACTTGTTAACTCAGTGGGCCTGGGCTGTCCAAACTCTATATATTCCAAAGTTCTTCAGGACTGGTTTTGATCACTCTTTGGAGATAACCTATGATCCTGGCATAGGCCATCTGCTAAGAGTATTTTGTATACCTGGGCTTTGGACCACACCATACAGTGGATGCTAGTAATATGATTTATGGTGAATACCTAGTTTTGTATGCTTAGGGGCTCTGGGCTACACTACATCAGTCTGACCTTGGTGGGAAGGGCTGGAGACTGTGCCCATTTGCTTACATAACTGACACCCAATAAAAACCCTGGACACCAGGACATGGGTGACTTCCTTAGTTGAGAGGACTTCACACATTTTGTGAACTGCTGGCAGAGTTAAGCGCTGACAAAGCTACTCCACTGGGAGAGGACAGTTGGAAGCTTGTGCCTAGAATGTCCTAGATTCTGCCTTATATGACTTTTCCTTTGCTGATTGTAATCTGTATCCTTTAACAATAATAAGCCATAACTATGAGTATAACAGCTATTCTGAACCCTGTGAGCCCTTCTAGTGAAATATCAAACCAAGGATGTTCTTGGGTCTCCAGCAGCCAAGAAATAGCAAATAATATTTACATTTAACATTTGAGAATTAATACACTTGTCATAAGAAGGATGGATTTGAGGGGGCTAATATCAAGGAGTCGAGAAAAGAGATACAAAGACTTTAGTGAAGAGGAGTGTTGATAACAAGTGAATAAGCCATGATGACTGATGGTGTGGGGAGAATTTGGGGGGTGAGGGGTATAGAATTGGGATCAGCTGGCTTGAGTAACTAGGCTTACAGTAGCTACATTTTCTAAGATCGGATGTCCAGGAAGAGACCAGTTCTAGAGGAAAGAGGCTGAATTCTGTGGTAGGCATGCCAGGATTGAATGCTTGGGCAAGATCTAAGTAGACAGGTCTAGGGGAAACATCTCCAGCCTGATATAGATATAACTAGGCGTGGGAAACATCCTCCAACCAGGAAGTAGTGGATGCTGTGGAATAAATGAAATAACCCTGAAGGAAGATTCAGAGAGCAAAGAGAAAAGAATCAAGTCCAGGACTTAGTGGCACCCTGGCTGGTTGTTTAACCCCCGTGACTTCTGCAAGGCAAGGGGCCATGCTGGTTCTTCTCTACTAAATCACTTGGTGTCTATGACGGTCATCTGGCTGTCATCCAAGACAACAGAAAACTTGCCTATTTCTTGCAGCTTTAGTGCCTATAACATCATAGTTACTCAAATCAGTCAGTTCAGTTCAGTCGCTCAGTCATGTCTGACTCCCCACCACCCCATGGACTGTGCCACAGCAGGCTTCCCTGTCCATCACCAACTCCTGGAGCTTGCTCAAATTCATGTCCACTGAGTCGGTGATGCCATCCAACCATCTCATCCTCTGTCATCCCCTTCTCCTCCTGTCTTCAATCTTTCCCAGCATCAGTGTCTTTTCCAGTGAGTCAGTTCTTCACATCAAAGTATTGGAGCTTTGGCTACAGCATCAGTCCTTCCAATGAATATTCAGGACTGATTTCCTTTAGGATTGACTGTTTGGATCTCCTTGCAGTCCAAGGGACTCTCAAAGAGTCTCCTCCAGCATCACAATTTGAAAGCACCAATTCTTTGGTGCTCAGCTTTTTTATGGTATAACTCTCACATCCATACATGACTACTGGAAAAACCACTGCTTTGACTGGATGGGCCTTTGTTGGCAAAGCAATGTCTCTGCTTTTTAATATGCTGTCTAGGTTGGTCATAGCTTTTCTTCCAAGGAGCAAGCATCTTTTAATTTCATGGCTGCAGTCATCATCTGCAGTGATTTTGGAGCCCCCCAAAATGAAGTCTCCCACTGTTTCCATTGTTTCCCCATCTATTTGCCATTCAGTGATGGGACCACATGCCATGATCTTCATTTTCTGAATGTTGAATTTTAAGCCAGCTTTTTCAGTCGCCTCCTTCACTTTTGTTAAGAGGCTCTTCAGTTCCTCTTTGCTTTCTGCCAGAAAGGTAGTATCATCTGCATATATGAGATTATCGATATTTCTCAAATATCAATACTCAAATACTTCTTCCTTTTTTGGGCCATGTGTCCTGGGATGCACAGTACTTGTGGGATCTTAGTTCCCCAACTAGGGATTGAACCTACACCTCCTGCATTGAAAAGGTAGAGTCTTAACCAATGGACCACCAAGGAAGTCCTCAAATACTTCTTTAGCAGAATGATTCTGAAACAAAAAAACAGCTACTACAGGAAAGAGAAGAAAATTATTTTTGGCTACCAGAGTTGAAATCTAATGTTTAGATGAAGAAAGCTATCACTCATTTAAGTTCCACATACAGTTGGCAGCTGGAAACAATGAAAAAGGTTGAGAAGCTGGGCATGGGAGGGCAGAAAGACCTGCACAAACCAGAGGGACTCTGTGACCTTTTTTAGAGCTGGTTAATCTTTTATACTTGATAAGAAAGCTCTCTGTTCCCTCTAACTCAGTTAATAATGTCAGCACTTCAGTTATTTATTTATTTTTTTTAAATGGAGTTCCAGGGAACACTCATCCCCAGAGAGATGCTTCACAAACAGAAATTTTCTTTATCAAATGGGTTTGTGAAATGCTGGATACTCCTGGAGTTTCATCATGCACAAGAGTCCTCTGGGAGATTTGTCAATGAATACCATCTCTCATTAAACCCAGTATTTCCCCGGGTCACCTGGATGTTGAACCACATTCCACCAAAGACCTTTTCAAATCATGCAGAACTCATGCCCCTTGAAACACATCTTTGCCAAAAACTGAGTTTGAGTACTCCAAATACTTTCCACTGAGTATGTGCTGTTTTATCAGATTGTACTTGTATACCAAGCATCTTAAAAGAATGCAAATAGACCTTTCAAATCATGCAGAACTCATGCCCCTTGAAACACATCTTTGCCAAAAACTGAGTTTGAGTACTCCAAATACTTTCCACTGAGTATGTGCTGTTTTATCAGATTGTACTTGTATACCAAGCATCTTAAAAGAATGCAAAACAAGCATTCCTATCTGGTGGACCAACAGTTTCCTCTAGTCCAAATTAAGGAAGCTATGAAAGATTTTATAACTCAGGTGGACAACTGAGTTTGTAGTGAAAGATCTTTGGCATCCGGCAGGTCTCTATGGGAAGACAGTGAGGAAGAGCTGGAGTGCTGGAGGTGTACTTCCTGTTCGAATCCTGCCTCTGCCACTTTCTTACTCTCTGACCACGAGCAAGTTGCTTAATCTCTCTGCTTATGTTTCTCCATCTGTAGAGGGGGCAAGACAACAATCATATTCATGGAGTGTTTGTATTACCCAGAACATCACAAGTGTTCTACAAATGTTAGCTGTTTCTCTTGAGTTACTGATAAAAGAAATTTTCACTTATCAAGATATAGGGAGGTGATTCTGGCTTATACATGAGTTAACCTGAATTTTATGCTTATTAAAATAGCTGTTTGTGGCCTAACAGGTGTAATTGTACATCTGCTTTAATCATTAGAGAACAGGACACATGGACCAAAAGTACCGAATGTCCATATTAAAAAGAGAGATTAAATGCCTCTCTTGCTAGTATGTCAGTGCTGGTCCCCCTCTGATGATAAGTAAGTCTGCCTTCCCAGGTGCCAAGTTCATGTTGCCTTGCTGTGTACTTGCTGGAATATTCTTTTGTGACCCTGAAGAAATGTATCCCTAACTTGTTAAATGTTCTTTGTTCCAAAGATATAAAACTGTGTTGAAAACCCTGCTTCTCCAGGGGAGTTTCTCAGTGTAATTCTGGGCTAGTCCTCAGTTCAGTTCAATCGTTCAATAGTGTCTGACTCCCTGCTACCCGATAGACTGCAGCACACCAGGCTTCCCTGTCTATCACCAACTCCTGGAGCTTGCTCAAACTCATTTCCACCAAGTCAGTGATGCCATTCAACCATCTCATCCTCTGTCATCCCCTTCTCCTGCCTTCAGTCTTTCCCAGCATTAGCATCTTTTCTAATGAGTCAGTTCTTCACAAAGGGTGGCCAAAGTATTGGAGCTTCAGCTACAGCATCAGTCCTTCCAATGAATATTCAGGACTGATTTCCTTTACGATTGACTGTGCTTGGATCTCCTTGCAGTTGAAGGGACTCTCAAGAGTCTTCTCCAACACCACAAACCAAAATTCTTTGGTGCTCAGCTTTCTTTATGATCCAACTCTCACATCCATACATGATTACTGGAAAAACCATAGCTTTGACTAGACGGACCATTGTCAGCAATGTCTCTGCTTTTTAATATGCCACCTAGGTTGGTCATAGCTTTTCTACCAAGGAGGAAGCATCTTTTAATTTCATGGCTGCAGTCACCATCTGCAGTGATTTTGGAGCCCCCCAAAATAGAAGTCTCTCACTGTTTCCATTGTTTCCCCATATATTTGCCATGAAGTGATGGGATCGCATGCCATGATCTTTGTTTTTTGAATGTTGAGTTTTAAGCAAGGTTTTTCACTCTCCTCTTTCACTTTCATCAAGAGGCTCTTCTTTTCCTCTTTGCTTTCTGGCATAAGGGTGGTGTCATTTGCATATCTGAGGTTATTAATATTCTTCCCAGTAATCTTGATTCCAGCTTGTGCTTCAGCCAGCCCAGTGTTTCTCATGATGTACTCTGCATAGAAGTTAAATAAGCAGGGTGACAATATACAGCCTTGATGTACTCCTTTCCCAATTTGGAACCAGTCCATTCTTCCATGTCTGGTTCTAACTGTTGCTTCTTGACCTGCATACAGATTTCTCAGGAGGCAGGTCAGGTGGTCTGGTACTCCCATCTCTTGAAGAGTTTTCCATAGCTTGTTGTGATCCAAACAGTCAAAGGCTCTGGCATAGTCAATAAAGCAGAAGTAGATGTTTTTCTAGAACTCTCTTGCTTTTTCAATGATCTGACAGATGTTGGGTATTTGATCTCTGGTTCTTCTGCCCTTTCTAAATCTACCTTGAACATCTGGAAGTTCTCGGTTCATGTACTATTGAAGCCTGGCTTGGAGAATTTTGAGCATTACTTTGCTAGCATGTGAGATGAGTGCAATTGTGTGGTAGGCTGCACATTCTTTGGCATGGCCTTTCTTTGGGATTGGAATGAAAACTGACCTTTTCCTGTCCTGTGGCCATTGCTGAGTTTTCCAAATTTGCTGGTATACTGAGTACAGCACTTTCATAGCATCATCTTCTAGGACTTGAAATAGCTCAGCTGGAATTCCATCACTTCCACTAGCTTTGTTCATAGGGATGCTTCCTAAGGCCCACTTGACTTTGGACTCCAGGCCGTCTGTCTGTAGGTGAATGATCACACCATTGTGCTTACCTAGGTCATTAAGATCTTTTTTTAGATAGTTCTTCTGAGTATTCTGTTTATCATGTGCTAATCTCAAACTCCCAATCCTGCTCTCCTGGACCCTCCTTCCCCTTGGCAACTAGAAGTCTAAGCAGAAGGATTTTCAAGTTCACATAAAGGAAATCTTAATTTCAAGAGAAAAGTAAAAACAAACAAATGTCTAAATAACATCAAAGCATTTTATATGAAATTTTGATTTCACTAAATCCTGGAAGGTGATGCTTGAAAGCACTACACTCAATATGCCAGCAAATTTGGAAAACTCAGCAGTGGCCACAGGACTGGAAAAGGTCAGTTTTCATTCCAATTTCAAAGGAAGGCAATGCCAAAGAATGCTCAAACTACCACACAATTGCACTCATCTCACATGCTAGTAAAGTAATGCTCAAAATTCTCCAAGCCAGGCTTCAGCAATATGTGAACCATGAACTTCCATATGTTCAAGCTGGTTTTAGAAAAAGCAGAGGAACCAGAGATCAAACTGCCAACACCTGCTGGATCATCAAAAAACCAAGAGAATTCCAGAAAAACATCTATTTCTGCTTTATTGACTATGCCAAAGCCTTTGACTATGTGGATCACAATAAACTGTGGAAAATTCTGAAAGAGATGGGAATACCAGACCACCTGACTTGCCTCTTGAGAAACCTGTATGCAGATCAGGAAGCAACAGTTAGAACTGGACATGGAAAAACAGACTGATTCCAAATAGGAAAAGGAGTACGTCAAGGCTGTATATTGTCACCCTGCTTATTTAACTTCTACGCAGAGTAAATCATGAGAAATGCTGGGCTGGAAGAAGCACAAGCTGGAATGAAGATTGCCGGGAGAAATATCAATAACCTCAGATATGCAGATGACACCACCCTTATGGCAGAAAATGAAGAGGAACTAAAAAGCCTCTTGATGAAAGTGAAAGTGGAATGTGAAAAAGTTGGCTTAAAGCTCAACATTCAGAAAACGAAGATCATGGCATCACCTCATGGGAAATAGATGGGGAAACAGTGGAAACAGTGTCAGACTTTTATTTTAGGGGGCTCCAAAATCACTGCAGAGGGTGACTGCAACCATGAAATTAAAAGACACTTACTCCTTGGAAGGAAAGTTATAGCCAACCTAGATAGCATGTTGAAAAGCAGAGACATTACTTTGCCAACAAAGGTCCATCTAGTCAAGGCTACGGTTTTTCCAGTGGTCATGTATGGATGTGAGAGTTGGACTGTGAAGAAGGCTGAGCGCCGAAGAACTGATGCTTTTGAACTGTGGTGTTGGAGAAGACTCTTGAAAGTCCCTTGGACTGCAAGGAGATCCAACCAGTCCATTCTGAAGGAGATCA
>SJYC01050248.1:0-11247 GCA_006408675.1 Madoqua kirkii | reverse complement strand
TCAGACCTCTCCACTATGACCTGTCCATCTTAGGTGGCCCTACATGGCATGGCCTAGTTTCATTGAGTTAGACAAGGCTGTGGTTCATGTGATCAGATTGGCTAGCTGTCTGTGATTGTGCTTTCAGTCTGTCTGCCCTCTGATGCCCTCTCTCAGGGCCTACCGTCTTACTTGGATTTCTCTTACCTTGGACGTGGGATATCTCTTTACGGCTGCTCCAGTGGAGCGCAGCTGCTACTCCATACCCTGGACATGGGGTATCTCCTCTCTGCTGCTCACTGCTCCTGTGCCCCACAGCCACCGCTCGCCGCTTGCCTAAGACATACTAAAATAATTTTTTTTGCTTATCTGAGATTCATATTTAACTGGGCATGAAATACCAAGGACAGAGGAGCCTGGTGGGCTACAGTTCATGGGGCTGCAACAGAGTCAGATACCACTTAGCGACTAAACAACAAAATACACTATATCTTTATTTCCTAAATATGGCAATTCTGTTTAAAAAATCTTGCCCACATTACTTTTAATTTTAGACCTGTAAAAGCAAGAGGAATGGGTCCTTTTAGAATGAAATTTTATAAGAAAAATTTCACAAATAAAATGGGGAAAGATGACTAAGTTGAAAGAAAAAACAAAAGGAAAACATTCCATATGCTGAAAACACAATGTGGGAATTACACCAAAATGTTTACAATGTCTATAATTCGCAGAATAGTATCATGAGTGACATTATTTACTTGTAGCCTTGAATTCTGAATAACTCAGAACACTCTGCGTTATTGAGAAGAATTATCTCCATTTCAGTGATGGTGAAACCAAATGCAAAAGGATATTTGCAGTTAATTAAAAAAAAACAAAGCGAGCAAACAAAATCTTACTGTATAGCATGAGGAATTATATTCAAATCCTGTGATAAACCATGATGGGAAACAAAATTAAAATAAAGGTACAATAGGACTTTCCTAGTGGTTCAGTGATTAAGACTCCATAGTTGCAATCCTGGGAGCGAGGGTTCAATCCCTGGTCAGGGAACTAATATCCTGCATGCTATGAAGTGTGGCCCAAAGAAGGAAAAAGAATCACTTTGCTGTATAACAGAAATTAGCACAGTATTGTAAGTCAACTCTACTGCATTAAAATAAATATTAAAAAGAAAAACCAAGGTATTGCCTATTCTGAAAATCTGTAGAGAAATAGGGGGATAGTACCCCCCTGATGCCTATTTTGATTAGGCTCCATCTTTCACTGGAGAACTTCTGTGGGGGATGGTGCTGGGAGGTGGGAGAGGGACACTGGGCATGGTTTGCAGGTAGAGAGATGGTGCTTGTCTCCTGGCATTTTTAAAACACATTTAAGGCTTCCTTCGTGGTCCAGTGATGAAGAATCCACTTGCCAGTACAGGGGACACAGGTTCGATCCCTGGTCCTGGAAGATCCCACATGCAGTGGGGCCACTAAGCCCTGTTGCTGTTGCTGAGTCGCTTCAGTCGTGTATGGCTCTGTGTGACCCCATAGACGGCAGCCCACCAGGCTACCCCGTCCCAGGGATTCTCCAGGCAAGAACACTGGAGTGGGTTGCCATTTCCTTCTCCAAAAGCCCACGTTCTACAGCAAGAGAAGCCACCGCAATGAGAAGCTCAGGCACCACAACTAGAGAGTAGCCCCTTTCGATTGCAACTAGAGCAAACCCGGGTGCAGGAACAGAGACCCAGTGCAGCCACAGATAAAAACATATTTAAAAAAGCCTTCTGTAACCTTTAGTCTAAGAATCCAGATAATGATCTTGAAAGCAGAATTCTCTTCCTTCTTAAAACATTTTTTCTAATTAGTAAAGTAATACTTATTCTTTGTAGAAAAATTAGAAAATTATGAAAAACTACAGAGAATAACAGTCAATGGAGAAAATGTTCAAATTTGTACATAACCTTTGTAGCTTTTTCTCAATTCCCCATATGACAAATGTGGACTGTATCACTGCACTTAGTGTTTTATAACCTAGTTTCTTGCCCCAAGAACATATTTGAATCTTTTCTTCAATCATTACATTTTTCCCCCCCATATAATTTTGATGACTTAGAATTTAGTTGAGCTTCCCAGGTGGCGCCAGGGGTTAAGAACCCACCTGCCAATGCAGGAGACATAAGAGACACAGGTTGGATCCCTGGGTTGGAAAGATCCTCCGGAGGAGGGCAGGGCAAATAGGGATGGCTACATAATAATCTAACCCCCTAGTGTTGAATATGCCACTGACTAAATTTGAAGATCTAAATGACTCTGCTTTAATTTATTGTATAGAGGATTTTCACTGCCCTAAAAATCCCCTGTGCTCTGCCTGTTCATTCCGCAGCCCCCCCCCAACCCCCCCGCCCCTTGAAATCGTGCCCTTGCAATCAAGGATCATTTTGTTGTTTCCAGTGTTGCCTTTTCCAGAGTGCCATATGGTTGGAATCATTTGGTATGTAACCGTTTTAGATTGGCTTCTTTCACTTAGGGCTGCTGCTGTTTAGTCACTATGAAAGTGAAAGTGAAAGGCTTAGCCACTCAGTCTTGTCTGACTCTGATCCCATAGACTGTAGCCCGCCAGGTTCCTCTGTCCATGGAATTTTTCAGGCAAGAATTCTGGAGTGGATTGCCATTCCCTTCTCCAGGGGATCTTCCCAACCCAGGGACTGAAGCCAGGTCTTCTGTATTGCAGGCAGATTCCTTACTGTCTGAGCCACCAGGGAAGCCCTGTTTAGTTGCTAAATTGTGTGCGACTCTTTGCAATCTCATGGACTGTAGTCTGCCAGGCTCCTGTATCCATGGGATTTCCCAGGCAAGAATACTGAAGTGGGTTGCTGTTTCCTTCTCCAGGGGATTTTCCTGACCCAGGAACCAAACCCGTCTCCTGCTTGATGAAGGGACTCTTTACCACTAAGCCACGTGGGAAGCATCTTTCACTTAGTAGTGTTCGGTAGGTAGAACAGGGAAAAGGAGTCAATAATGGCGGTGGCTACAGACAAGGAAGGGAAAAGCCCATGAAAATGAAATAAAAGAAGGTCCGAGGACCAGAGTGAGGACCTCAGGTAAAACAAACAACGCTCCTGGCTGGCCCAACTTACATAGGACAGGCCCAGGGAGAGATAAACATACAAATAGAGGAGCCAGAGCCAGCTCTCTCTCTCTCCTGCGCTGGGGTTCTCTTCTCCTCGTGTCTTTAGATCGACATGCCCTCACGCCTCGAAGATGGATTTTCCTGCTATCAACTAAATAAAATAGAGCTGTGACACTGAGCTGTAACACTGATTTGTCTAAGAGCTACAACATGGTCCATTCGAGACCTGAGAGCTATAACACGGTCTATCCAAGACCTGAGAGCTGTGACACGCCGAGGGGGCTTTAATGTCCGTCACTCCAAATCTTTGTTGTGGCGAGACAGAGAATCGAGGAACATATACTCGCGTGACAGTGGTATGCACTTATTTATGGTTTCTCCAAGTTTTTTTTTCCTGGCTTGATAGCTTGTTTCACTTTAGCACTGAGTAATAGACCATTGTCTGGATGTTCCACAGTTTATCAATAACCTACTGAAAGATATTTGGTTGCCTCCAAGTTTTGGCTGGGCTGGATGAATCATAAGCTGGAATCAAGATTGCCGGGAGAAATATCAACCACCTCAGATATGCAGATGATACCACTCTAATGGCAGAAAGTGAAGAAGAATGAAAAAGCTTCTTGATGAGGGTGAAAAAGGAGAGTGAAAAAACTGGCTTAAAACTCAGTGTTCAAAAAGGTAAGATCATGGCATCCAGTCCCATCACTTCATGGCAAGTAGAAGAGGAAAAAGTGGAAACAGTGACAGATTTTAATTTCTTAGGCTCCAAAATCACTGTAGATGGTGACCACAGTTGTGAAATTAAGACACTTGCTCTTTGGAAGAAAAGCTATGATAAAAATAGATGGTGTATTAAAAAGCAGAGACATCACTTTGCTGACAAAGGTCCATATATTCAAGGCTATGAATTTTCCAGTAGTCACGTAAGGGTGTAAGGGTTGGATCATAAAGAAGGCTCAGCCCCAAAGAATGGATGCTTTTGAATTGTGGTGCAGGAGAATACTCTTGAGAGCCTCTTGGACTGCAAGGAGATCAACACAGTTAATCCTAAAGGAAATCAACCCCAAATATTCATTGGAAGGACTAACACTGAAGCTGAAGCTCCTATACATGGGGCTACAAAGAGTAGGACATGACTTAGCAACTAAACAACAGGTTTTGGCAATTACAACTAAAGCTGCTAAAAAACATCACATGCAAATTCTTGCTTGCGTGGAAGCTTTCAGTTTCTTTATGTAAATACCAAGGAGTTTAATTGCTGGCTCCTACTGTAAGAGCATGTTTAGTTTTGTAAGAAATTACTGAACTGTCTTCCAAAGAGACAGTACCATTTTGCATTTCTTCTAGCAATGTATGAGAATTCCTGTTGGAGAGTATCCTTACCAGCATCTGGTGTTGTCAATATTCTAGATTTGGGGCCATTCTAATAGGTGTGTAATGGTATTGCATTGTTGTATTTATTTGCATTTTTTTGATGACATATAATGTAGTGCATCTTTTCACATGCTTTTTCACCATCTGTTTATCTTTTCTGGTGAAGTGTTTGTTATGCTTCTGGGGTCATTTTTTAATTAGGTTGCTTGTTTTCTCATTGTTACAAGACTTCATGGTAAATTTTGAATAGGTGTGTGCTGTCGTCCAGTTGTGTTCAACTCTTTGATACCCCAGGGACTATAGCAAACCAGGCTCCTCTATCCTCGGAATTTTCCAGGCAAGTGGGTTGCCACTTCCTACTTCAGGGAATCTTCTCCACCCAAGGACTGAACCCATGTCTCCTGCATTGGCAAGTGGATTCTTTACCACCATGTCACCTGGAAAGCCAAAATTTTGGATAGTAGTCCTTTATTAGATGAGCCTTTGCAAATACTTTCTCCCACTCTGTCTTATTTTCTCATTCTCCTGAGACTATCATACAGCAAAAGTTTTCAGTTTTTATTAAGTCCAATTTATTATTTACTTATTCTTGGATCATGTTACATCTAAAAATTCATCACCATACCCAAGATCATCTAGATTTTCTATGTTGCCTACTAGGGTTTTATAGTGTTAAATTTTGCATTTAGGCCTCTGATTCATTTCAGTTAATTTTTGTGATCAGTCTCTATCTGATTCTTTTTTTGCACATGTATGTCTAGGTGTTCCAGCAACACTTGTTGAAAAGACTGTTCCACTGTATTGACTTCACTCCTCTGTCAAAAATCAGTTGACTATAATCTTTTTAATTGGTCTATTTCTGGGGTTTCTATTTTGTTCTATTGACCTATTTGTGTATTCTTTGACAGCAGCACAGTATTTCGATTATTGTAGTTTTAAAAGTCTTGAATATGCCTGCAATGAGGGAGATCTGGGCTTGATCCCTGAGTTGGGAAGATCCCCTGGAGAAGGGAAAGGCTACCCTTTCCAGTATTCTGGCCTGGAGAATTCCATGGGTTGTTGGGGTCACAAAGAGTCAGATATGACTGAGCAACTTTCACTCAAAAGTCTTGAAGTTGGGTAGGATCAGTTCTCTGACTTTGTTCTTCTTCAAAATCATGTCAGCTATTCTGGGTCTTTTGCCTCTCCACAGAAACTTTAGAAGCACTTTGTTGATATCCACAAAACAACTTGCTGGGGTTTTGACTGAGACTTCATTGAATTTATGGATAAAATTGGGAAGAATAACAATGTGGCAATAGTGAGTCTTCCTATACATGAACATGGAATATCTCTCCATTCATATAGTTCTTGGATTTTGTTGATCAGGTTTGTAATTTTTGTCATATAGATTCTGTACATATTCTGTAAAATTTATACTAAGTAATTTCTGGAGTACTAATGTAAATGGTATTGTTTTAAATTTCAAAGTCCACTTGTTTATCACTGGTATACAGGAAAATTTTTAAATTTTGAGAGTTAATCTTGGATCCTATAATCTTGCTATAATTCCTTACTGGTTTAAAGATTTTCTACATAGACAACCATGACATCTGTATACAAAGACAGTTTTATTTTTTCCTTCCCAATCTGTATACCTTTTATTTCCTTTTCTCATTTTATTTACTAGTGTCTTAGTCCATTTAGGTTGCTAAAGCAAATTAACATAGACTGAGTGGCTTATATACAATAGAAATATATTTCTGACAGTCCCGGAGGCTGGGAAGTTTAAGACCAAGCTGACAGCAGGTTTGGTAAATGGCAAGGCCCAATTCCTGATTCAAAGACAGCTGTCGTCTTATCATGTCCCTAAATGGAGGAACTGGATGAGGGAGCTCTACATGGTCTCTTTTAGAAAGCTATTTTTCTTGTGGTCATGTATGGATGTGAGAGTTGGACTGTGAAGAAGGCTGAGCGCCAAAGAATTGATGCTTTTGAACTGTGGTGTTGAAGACTCTTGAGAGTCCCTTGGACTGCAAGGAGATCCAACCAGTCCATTCTGAAGGAGATCAACCCTGGGATTTCATTGGAAGGAATGATGCTAAAGCTGAAACTCCAGTAATTTGGCCACCTCATGTGAAGAGTTGACTCATTGGAAAAGACTCTGAAGCTGGGAGGGATTGGGGGCAGGAGGAGAATGGGACAACAGAGGATGAGATGGATGGATGGCATCACGGACTCAATGAACGTGAGTCTGAGTGAACTCCAGGAGATGGTGATGGACAGGGAGGCCTGGCATGCTGCGATTCATGGGGTTGCAAAGAGTCAGACACGATTGAGTGACTGAACTGAACTGAACTGAATCCCATTGATGAGGGCTCTACCTTCGTGATGGATTCACCCCCAAAGTCTCCACCTCCAAATACTATCACATTGCGGGTTCAGTTCAGTTCAGTCGCTCAGTTATGTCCAACTCTTTGTGACCCCATGAACTGCAGCCAGTTCCTCCCTGTCAATTACCAACTCCCAGAGTTTACTCAAAGTCAAGTCCATTGAGTTGGTGATGCCATCCAACCATCTCATCCACTGTTGTCCTCTTCTCCTCCTGCCCTCAATCTTTCCCAGCATCAGGGTCTTTTCAAACGTCAGCTCTTTGTATCGGGTGGCCAAAGAATTGGAATTCAGCTTCAACATCAGTCCTTCCAATGAACACTCAGGACTGATCTCCTTTAGGATGAACTGGTTGGATCTCCTTGCAGTCCAAGGGACTCTCAAGAGTCTTCTCCAACACTACAGTTCAAAAGCATCAGTTCTTCTGCACTCAGCTATCTTTATAGTCCAACTCTCACATCCATATATGACCACTGGGAAAACCATAGCCTTGACATTGTGGGTTAGATTTCAACATATGAATTTGAGGAGTTGGGAGGGGATGCAAACATTTAATCAAAGCAATTAGCTAGGACATGCTATCTGATGTTTTTTAAAAAGTAGTGAGAGGTGACATTTTTGCCTTGCTCTTGATCTTAGCAGGGGTTTCTAGTTTCTCATCATTCAGTTTGGTGTTAGTTGTAGATGTTCTTTATTGTAGATGTTCTTTTTGTAGATGTTCTTTATTAAGATGGGGAAATTTTCTCTGTTCTTAGTTTTCTGTATTCATTTTATTTTAATACTTTATACCATTATCAGCATATTAAAAAGCAGAGAGATTACTTTACCAACAAAAGTCCATCTAGTCAAAGCTATGGTTTTTCCAGTAGTCATGAATGGATGTGACAGTTGGACTTTAAGGAAAGCTGAGTGCTGAAGAATTGATGCTTTTGAACTGTGGTGCTGGAGAAAATTCTTGAGAGTCCCTTGACTGCAAGGAGATCCAACCAGTCCATCCTAAAGGAAATCAGTCCTGAATATTCATTGGAAGGACTGATGCTGAAGCTGACGCTCCAATACTTTGGCAACCTGATGCAAAGAACGAGCTTCTTGGGAAAGACCTTGATTCTGGGAAAGATTGAAGGCAGGAGGAGAAGAGGACAACAGACGATGAGATGATTGGATGGTATCACCGATGTAATGCACATGAGTTTGGGTAAACTCTGGGAGTTAGTGATGGACAGGGAAGTCTGGCATGCTGCAGTCCATAGGGTCATAAAGAGTCGGATACGACTGAGTGACTGAATTGAACTGAACTGAACTGGACCATTATTGTTACCAAAAGCCCTTTGAACAATTTAGGATTTCTTGGTGTAGATATTTGTCTTTAGGATGTAAAACCAAAATATCGTGTTTTAAAGTCTCTTCCTCTCTTTGTGGTTATTTACCAACTATTTATACAGATGGTCATTTGTTTCAGCTTAAAAAAATTTTAGGGATATTGTCCTTTTGATTTAATTTTATTTCCAAATAATGTAAAATTGTACTTGAATCCACAATCAAAACTTGTAAAAAAATACATTAAGAGAAGTGTACCATCTACTCTCTCCTCAATACATTCTCATAGTCTCCTGCAGGTAACCTAGGTAACTATTTTTATTAGCTTCCCTTGTAGCTCAGTCGGTAAAAAATCTGCCTGCAGTGCATGAGACCCAGGTTCGATCCCTGGGTTGGGAAGATCCCCTGGAGAAGGAAATGGTGACCCACTCCAGTATCCTTGCCTATAAAATCTCATGGACAGAGGAGCCTGGTGGGCTGCAGTCCATGGGTTTACAAAGAGATGGGCATGACTGAGCAACTAACACACACTTTGGTTTATCTTTTTATTGAACCAAACTTGTGTCCACTCTCCAGTCACACAGCAAAGCCAGTTACGAACACTAGGTCCCTGTGAAGGAAACTATAGCATTCATTGCAGGCTACCAAGCAAGGGAATGGGCTTCCCTGGTGGCTCAGATGGTAAAGAATCTGTCTGTAATGCTGGAGACCTGGGTTTGATCCCAGAATTGGGAAGATCCCCCAGAGAAGGGCATGGCAACCCACTCCAGTATTCCTGCCTGGAGAATCCCCATGGACAGAGGAGCCTGCTGTGCTGCAGTTCATGAGGTTGCAGAGAGTTGGACACGACTGAGTGCCTGTGCACTTCACAGCACAGCAAACGAGGGAGTAGGAGACAAACATGAGATTCACTCCAGTTAATCCTTGAGTTGGGGGTTGTAAAAGGTGAAGAACAATAGAAGTTGAGATTAATCATCATTTGTGATGTTTTTCTTAATCATAGTTTCAAGAGTCAAGATGTTTCTGGAACAGCACAGCAAACGAGGGAGAGGAGACAAACATGAGATTCACTCCAGTTAATCCTTGAGTTGGGGGTTGTAAAAGGTGAAGAACAATAGAAGTTGAGATTAATCATCATTTGTGATGTTTTTCTTAATCATAGTTTCAAGAGTCAAGATGTTTCTGGCTTTTGAGTCTCTGACCAAGTATTTTGTGGGTTTGGGTCTGCAAGCTCATCTTACCCTGGAGAAATAATGTTGATAATGATATCTCTGAGGGCAATTTTAGTACATTAATGTTGTTATCGACAACAGCAATTTTAGTTACCTGACTCTAGTTGATTAATGTTCAGTTAGCACAGGATTGAGGTCAGAGGGGACAAGAAAGGAAATAATATTTTGGACTGAGAGATTAATCATAAACTCAGTAAAGGGAAGATGATTTTAGGAGGATTAAGTTTCAAAACCGTCAAAGAGGATGGAGAATTTCTTGTACACCTTATATCACCCAGCTTCCTCTGTCAATGTCTTACTTAACCATAGTGTTGTTACCGAAAGCAGGAAATTAAAATTGATATAATGACCTAACTTACAAATCTTATTCAGATTTTTGTTTGCAAATATTTTGATAGGTCAAAATTGCCATCCCTTGATGCCCGGGTGGTTGCTGCCATCATGTCCCCTAATGCTAGTGAGGGACATGATGCTATACATATATTTGCCTAGATATCTACCTTGAGGGAAAAAATAATCAGACATAGTGAACAAACTCAGAAGCATGCTGATCTGGAAACATTTTATAGCCTATGCGTCTGTGTGAGCTTGCTCAATTGTGTCTGACTCTTTGCTACCCCAAGAGCTGCACCCCGCCAGGCTCCTCTATCCATAGGATCTTTCAGGCAAGAATACTGGAGTGGGTTGCCATTTCCTCCTCCATTTATAAACTATATATTTTATCAATTAAACCAAATAGTCACACAAACATTGTGCCTGTTCTTTTAGCAGTAGACATACAACAAGCAGTGATACATGCCAGTAGTTACACTCTGTGAAAACTTCACCAGAGAATCTTCTTCTGTCTTGAATGCTGAGGGCAGCAGTTTGGTCAGAAGTAACCTAATAACTTTAAATATTGATAGGGAGACAAACATTTGGTAAACAGTCCAACTGAATTATAGGGTGGGTTTTGCCTGGTCTGGATTCTTGGGTCAGTTGCCATCACTGCTGTTGTCTTCTTCTTATCCTGGTGTGGGTGTCGTTTGGGGTCCACAGGTCTTTCTATACAGGGCTTCAATGCAGAGGCCCTTATTAATTGGGAAATAGGAATTCAAGAGTCAACTCCCTTCAGTTTCACTGTGCATGAGCTGGTTAGGAGAAGCTGCAGAGAGTCCTTTTATCTAAGTTGGAGGCAGCCCTTTAACTGATGCTTTTCCGGTGTGCACACACTGGCTGAAGGTCATGAGGCATCTGATTTTCATCCAAAGAAAAATTGCTGTGATAAGCTTCAGAAACAAACCTGGAGAGTCCTTTTAATAATTCAGTTTAACTATATAATAATGTAACATAACAGCAAATAGCTATCTTGGAAATTGAGTCAACTGACAAAATTAGAATTTAATTTCCTCTGAAACATAATCTTTTTCTGTCTAAAATTACCCCCATTTCTACAAATATAGCTAAATGAAGATTATTTTGGGGAATTTCCTGGCGGCTTTCACTGCCAAGGCTCAGGTTCAATCCCTGGTTGGGGAACTAAGATCCCACAAGTGGTATGGTGTATCAAAAAAGCACAAAAGACTAATTTGTTTGCAGCCAATCTGGTTTCAATTAACTTGGCCTGATTATTTACATATGCATAAAAATATCACATAGGCTCTTTCAAATGAGCTCTGCTGGATCTTTTCATGAGGAATTTCATACTGAACTTTGGTAGATTTATCCAGTGGAATATTCAGTTCAGTTCAGTTCAGTTTCTCAGTCGTGTCCAACTCTTTGCGACCCCATAAATCGCAGCACGCCAGGCCTCCCTGACCATTACCAGCTCCCAGAGTTCACTCAGACTCATGTTCATCGAGTCCGTGATGCCATCCAGCCA
>SJYC01050246.1:0-14434 GCA_006408675.1 Madoqua kirkii | reverse complement strand
CCATAAGGGTGGTGTCATCTGCATATCTGAGGTTATTGATATTTCTCCTGGCCATCTTGATTCCAGCTTGTGTTTCTTCCAGTCCAGCATTTCTCATGATAAGTAAATCAGTATACTTCAATTTAAAAAAAGGAGTAAGCATTTGTGAACTCTTTGTCATACCAACATGTCCTGACTGGAAAACTTATGAACATATTCTATAACCTTCTGAAACGTACATTTTCTAATAGCATAATTTTTTTCTTAATATGGTATAAGGTATGTGTCTAATAAACCTGACATCTTTAATTTTTTCTTCATAAGAAGACAAAGTAGGTAAACTTATGCTTCTTCACCAATGAATGCTTCAGCATTTTATATCTTATTTGAAATGATCTGGATAGTCAATGACTTTTCCATCATTACCTTAATTTAACAAAACTTTAAAGTGGTTCAGATGGTAAAGAATCCTTCTGCAGTGCAGGAGACTTGGTTCAATCCCTGGATGCAAAGGTCCCCAGAAGAAGGGAATGTCTACCTACTCCAGTATTCTTGCCTGGAGAATTCCATGGACAGAGGAGCCTGGTGGGATATATATGGGGTTGCAAAGAATCAGAAACTACTGAGCAACTAACACTTAAAGAGATAGACTTAAGTCTAAAGTTTTCATTTTGTAAGTAAAATCTGGAGAAACTATTTCTTGTGGGGGGTGAGGGGTTGGAAATCAGTTTGTTTTAATGAGACTTTAGCATTTTCTATATTACCTTTAAAACAAAGGTCCTTGTGAGTCACTGTTTGCTGTTGTTGTTTAGTCAGTGAGTAATGTCCACCTCTTTAGGACCCAATGGGCTGTAGCCTGCCAGACTCCTCTGTTCATGGGATTTCCCAGGCAAGCATACCGGAGTAGGTTGTCATTTCCTTCTCTAGGGGATCTTCCTGATCCAGGGATTGAACCCATGTCTTCTGTTTGGCAGGTGGATTCTTTACCACTGAGCCACCTGAGAAGCCTGAGTCACTTTTTAGAGAACTTAATATTAGAAAAAAAGTTTGCCTTTCTCCTCGATATTTGAAATGCTTATTTTAAAATTTATGTTATTGAAATAAAACTGATTTATTATGTTGTGTTAATTTCTTCCATATAACAATGAGATTCAGTTACACATATACCTACAATCTTTCTCATATACTTTTTTTAAAAAAAATTATTGATTTATAGTTGAGTCAGCAGGGTTTGATTTCAGAAATTCCAGAGGACTGGGGGGAAGAGAGGCACTTGGAGGGCACAAACAAAACCTTGTGCACACCAGGACCAGGGGAAAGGAGCAGTGACCCCACAGGAGACTGAACCAGACCTGCCTGCAAGTACTGGGGGGCTTCCTATGGAGGTGAGGCTCAACAGTGGCCTGCTGAGGGATCTGAGGCATCAGCAGCAGCAGTCTTGGGAGGTGTGGCATGTTGGCATATGTCCTCTTGGAGGAGGCTGCCATAGACAGTGTAGACTCCAGGACTGGGTCACTCAGACCAAACAACTAACAGAGAGGGAGCACAGCCTTACCCATCAACAGAAAACTGGATTAAAAGTTTACTGAGGATGGCCCTGCCCACCAGAGCAAGACCCAATTTTCCCAATAGCCAGTCTCTTCTATCAGAAAGCTGGCACAAGCATCTTATTATCTTCATCCATCAGAGGGTAGACAGGAGAAGCAAGAACTTCAGTCTCATGGCCTTCAGAACAAAAAGCACAATTACAGAAAACTAACTAAAATGATCTCATGGATCATAGCCTTGCGTAACTCAGTGAAAGCATGAGCCATACTGTGCAGGGCCACCCAGGATGGACGGGTCATGGTGGAGAGTTCTGACATAATGTGGTCCACTAGAGAAGGCACTGGCAAACCACTTCAGTATTTTTGCTTTGAGAACCCCATGAACAATATGAAAAGGCAAAAATATATGACACTGAAAGATGAACTCTCCAGGCTGGAAGGTGCCCAATAGGGTCTTGGGGAAGAGTGGAGAAATAATTCCAGAAAGAATGAAGAGATGGAGCCAAAGTGGAAATGACACCCAGCTATGGATGTATCTGGTTGTGAAAGTAAAGTCTAGTGCCTTCAACAACAATGTTGCATAGGAACTTAGAATATCAGGTCCATGAATCAAGGTAAATCAGATACAGTCAAATAGGTGATGGCAAGAATGAACATCAACATTTTAGCAATCAGTGAACTAAAATGATGAGAATGGGCAAATTAAATTCAGATGACCATTATATAAACTACTGTGGGCAAGAATCCCTTAGAAGAAATAAAGTAACCCTCATAGTCAACAAGAGTCCAAAATGCAGTACTTTGGTGCAGTCTCAAAAATGACAGAATGGTCTCTGTTTGTTTCTAAGAAAAACCATTCAACATCACAGAAATCCAAATTTATGCCCCAACCACTAATGTTGAAAAAGCTGAATTTGAACAGTTCTATGGAGAACCAGAGATCAAATTGTCAACATCCATTGGATCATCAAAAAAGCAAGAGAGTTCCAGAAAAACATCTATTTCTGCTTTATTGACTATGCCAAAGCCTTTGACTGTGTGGATCACAACAAACTGTGGAAAATTCTGAAAGAGATGGGAATACCAGACCACCTGACCTGCTTCTTGAGAAACCTATATGCAGGTTAGGAAGCAACAGTTAGAACTGGACATGGAACAACAGACTGGTTCCAAATAGGAAAAGGAGTACGTCAAAGCTGTATATTGTCACCTGCCTATTTAACTTATATGCAGAGTACATCATGAGAAACGCTGGCTGGAAGAAGCACAAGCTAAAATCAAGACTGTGGGAGAAGTATCGATAACCTCAGATATGCAGATGATAACCACCTTTATGGCAGAAAGTGAAGAGGAACTAAAAAGACTAAAAAGCCTCTTGATGAAAGTGAAAGAGGAGAGTGAAAAGCTGGCTTAAAGCTCAACATTCAGAAAACAAAGATCACGGTATCTGGTCCCATCACTTAACAGCAAATAGATGGGGAAACAGTGGAAACAGTGTCAGACTTTATTTTGGGGGGGCTCCAAAATCACTGCAGATGGTGACTGCAGCCATGAAATTAAAAGACATTTACTCCTTGGAAGGAAAGTTTTGACCAACCTAGATAGCATATTAAAAAGCAGAAACATTATTTTGCCAACATAAGTCCATCTAGTCAAGGCTATGGTTTTTCCCGTGGTCATGTATGGATGTGAGAGTTGGACTGTGAAGAAAGCTGAGTGCTGCAGAATTGATACTTTTGAACTGTGGTGTTGGAGAAGACTCTTGAGAGTCCCTTGGACTGTGAGGAGATCCAACCAGTCCATCCTAAAGAAGATCAGTCCTGGGTGTTCAATGGAAGGACTGATGCTGAAGCTGAAACTCCAATACTTTGGCCACTCATTTGAAAAGACCTTGATGCTGGGAGGGATTGGGGGCAGGAGGAAAAGGGGATGACAGAGGATGAGATGGCTGGATGGCATCACTGACTCAATGGACATGAATTTGAGTGAACTCTGGGAGTTAGTGATGGACAGGGAGGCCTGGCATGCTGTGATTCATGGGGTTGCAAAGAGTCTGACATGACTGATCGACTGAACTGAACTAAACTGAACTGATGAAGACCTACAAGACCTTCTAGAACTAATGCCAAAAAAAAAAAAATGTCATTTCATTCTTAGGAGATTGGAATGCAAAAGTAGGAAGTCAAGAGATACTTGGAGTAACAGGCAAGTTTGACCTTGGAGTATAAAATGAAGCACGGCAAACGCTAATAGAGTTTTGCCAAGAAAACACACTAGTTGTAGCAAACACCCTTTTCCAATAACACAAGAGAAGACTCTACACATGGACATCACCGATGGTCAATACTGAAATCAGATTGATTATATTCTTTGTAGCCAAAGGTGGAGAAGCTCTATACTGTCAGCAAAAACAAGACCAGGAGCTGACTGCGGCTTAGATCATGGGCTCTTCTATAGCTAAACTGAGACTTAAAGTGAAGAAAATAGGGAAAACCACTAGGCCATTGAGGTATGAGCTAAATCAAATCCCTTATGATTATACGGTGGAAGTGAAAAATAGATTCAAGGGAAGTGACAAATAGATCTCATAGAGTGCCTGAAGAACTATGGATGGAGGTTCATGACCTTGTACATGAGGCGGTAACCAAAACCATCCCAAAGAAAAAGAAATGAGAAAAGGCAAAATGATTGTTTGAGGAGGCCTTAAAAATAGCTGAGAAAAGAAGAGAAGCTAAAGGCAAAGGATAAAAGGAAAGATATACTCAACTGAATTCCAAAGAATAGCAAGGAGAGATAAACCTTCTGAAGTGAACAATGCAAAGAAACAGAGGAAAACAATGGAGTGGGAATGATTAGAGATCTCAAGAGAATTAGAGATATCAAGGGAACATTTCATGCAAAGATGGGCAAAATAGAGACAGAAACAGCAAAGACCTAATAAAAGCAGAATAAATTAAGAAAGGGTGGCAGGAATACACAGAAAAACTGTACGAAAAAGGTCTTAAGGACCTGGATAACCATTATGATGCGGTCACTCACCTAGAGCCAGACATTCTGGAGCATGAAGTCAAGTGGGCCTTAGGAAGCATCACTACGAGCAAAGCTAGTGGAGGTGATAGAATTCCAGCTGAGCTATTTCAAATCCTAAAAGATGATACTGTTAAAGTGCTGCACTCAATATGCCAGCAAATTTGGAAAACTTGGCAATGGCCACAGGATTGGAAAAGGTCAGTTTTCATTCCAGTTTCAAAGAAGGGCAATGCCAAAGAATGCTCAAACTACTGTACAATTGCACTCATTTCAGATGTAAGTAAGGTAATGCTCAAAATCCTTTAGGCTTCAGCAGCACATGAACCAAGAACTTCCAGATGTTCAAGCTGGTCTTAGAAAAGGCAGAGGAACCAGAAATCAAATTGCCAATATCCACTGGGTTACAGAAATTGCAACAGGATTCCAGGAAAACATCTACTTCTGCTTCTCTGATTACACTAAAGCCTTTGACTGTGTGGATCACAAAAAAAACTCTGAAGAATTCTTAAAGAGATGGGAATACCAGACCACTTGACCTGCTTCCTGAGAAACCTGTATGCAGGTCAAGAAGCAACAGTTAGAACCGAACTTGAATCAACAGACTGGTTGAAATTTAGGAAAGGAGTATGTCAAGCTTGTATATTGTCACCCTGCTTATTTAACTTATATGCACAGTACATCATGTGAAATGTTGGGCTGGATGAAACACAAGCTGGAATCAAGTTTACCAGAAGAAATATCAACAACCTCAGATATGCAGATAATATCACCCTAATGGCAGAAAACAAAGAGGAGTTAAACTACCTCTTGATGAGAGTGAAAGAGGAGAGTGAAAAAGCTTGCTAAAAGCTCAACATTTAAAAAACTAAGAACATGGCATCCATTCCCATCATTTCATGGCAAATGGAGGAAAAATGGAAACAGTGACAGATTTTATTTTGGAGGCTCCAAATTCCATGAAATTAAAAGATGCTTGCTCCTTGGAAGAAAAGCTATGACAAACTTGGATGGTGTATTAAAAAGTGGAGACATAGCTTTGTCAACAAAGGTCTGTATAACCATAGCTATTGTTTTTCCAGTAGTCATGTATGGATGTGAGAGCAGGACCGTAAAGAAGGCTGAGCACCAAAGAGTTTATGCTTTCAGACTCTGGTGCTGGAGAAGACTCTTGAGAGTCCCCTGGAGTACAAGGAGATCAAACCAGTCAATCTTAAAGGAAATTAACCCTGATTATTCATCAGAAGGACTGATGCTGAAGCTGAAGCTCCAATACTTTGGCCACCTGATTCAAAGAGCCAACTCACTGGAAAAGATCCTGATGCTGGGAAAGATTGAAGGCAGAGAAGAGGATGAGATGGTTGGATGGCATCACTGACCCAATGGATATGAATATGAACAAACTCCAGGAGATAGTGAAGGACAGTGAAGCTTGGCATGCTTCAGTCCATGAGGATCTCAATGACTTAGCGAACTGAACAACAGTAGATTCAGTCGGTAGAGAATCTACCTCCAATACAGGAGACACCTCTAACACAGGAGACCTGGTTTTGATCCCTGGGTCAAAGAATCCCTGGGGAAGGAAACAGCAACTCAGTCCAGTATTCTTGCCTGGGAAATCTCCTGGACAGAGGAGCCTGCTGGGCTACAGTCCATGGGGTTGCATAAGTCAGATGCGACTGAGCAACTAAAAACAACAACATACTTGACTTACCATGTTGTATTAATTTCTGCTGTATAGAAAACTGACTCCATTGTGTGTGTGTGTGTTATATATATATATATCTTTTTATTTCCATTTTGGTTTATGGCAGGATATTGAGTATAGTTCCCTGAGCTACACACTAGGACTTTGCCGTTTATCCGTTCAATATATAATAGGAAATAATTTCAGAGTAGTGGTGGATCCAATTTTCTGGCAGCGGGGTGGCTATGGGCCAGGGCAGGGATGCACTGCTGCGGGGTGGGAACTGATGTCATCCCCAAGAAGAAGCTTGCATGGCCAAGTATAGGATTGAGGGACTGTCTTGGCTGAGATGGGTGTCCAAGCAGTTGGACCTGTACAAGCCCAGCCTGAAAGAGTATGTCAGCAAGCCCAAGCAGGGGATCTGGAAGAATCCTGAGTGCCAGATGGAGTTCCAGGGCACGTGTGCTACTATTAGGGTGGATTCTCTGGCCTCTGGAAAAGGATTATGGTCTGAGATGCTAGACATGGGAGATGTCTATTACAAGCTGGGTGTCTACATTATCCACATGTGCCTGGCCCTAAAGCAATGAAATGGAGACCTGATAACTCTGGAGGGACTACATGACATCAACAGGTGTTAAAAAGAAAGGCCACATTCACCCATGATGTCACCAAGACGACCTAACTGGCACCATCAAGACACTGAAGGCACTCAGCACTGGCTTTGGCGTCATCCCTGGGGGTGGCACTTACCTCTTTCGGTCTGTCCAGCTGAGCTAAATATGGATCATGCTGTGGTGCTGCAGGTGGCAGGGAAAATGGCTCTGTGACTGTCAGTGGTATCGGTCTTTCATTTTGAAATTATCTGTCTGTTTTGGCCATGCTGGTCTTTGTTGCTGCAGGAGCCATGCTCCAGTCGCAGAGTGGTGCATGGGCTTCATGGTAGTCGCTTCTCTTGTTGCAGCCCCCAGACTCAGTAGTTGTGGTGCCCAGGGGCTTGGTTGCTCCACAGCATGTGGGATCTTCCCAGACCAGGAATCGAACCCATGTCTCCTGCACTGGCAAGAGAATTCTTTCCCGCTGAACCCTCTTTCAAAGCCAGTCTTAAACAGGAGATGGAGTGAGCGAGGCAAGTGCTGGAACACCTGCTGAAGGAAGGGCTGGCTTGGCTGGATCTGCTGGGCTCCAGGAGAGACCTACCACTGGGTGCTAGGTCTCCTCTCTGACCTCTCGATTCCCAGGAGAGTACAGCTGAGGAGACCACAGAAGCCCACCCCTGACTGGGAATGCTGAAGGGGGGCACAGCAGTGGGCAGGGAGAAGAGAGAGGAGTTGGTGGTGAATAAAACCTGGACAACTTTGTTTTCAAAAAGAACATCCCTGATGGTCTAGTGGTTAAGAGTCTGTACTTCCACTAGAGGAGACACAGGTTCGATCCCTGGTCTGGGAAGATCCCACGTGCTTCAGAGCAACAAAGCCCGTGCACCGCAACTCACAAATGAGCCCGTGCTCTAGAGCCTGGGAGCCACAACTGCTGAAACCCACTTGCCTTGAGTGTGTGCTCCCAACAAGTGGAGCCCCCACAAAGAGAAGGCCACACCCCACAACAAAGAGTATCCCCTGCTCATTGTAACTGGAGAAAAACCTGGGTAGCAATGGAGACCCTGCACAGCCCAAATAAGTAAATATAGAAAGTGAAAATGACTCCTTAACCCATCAGGGAAAAAAAAAAGAACAGGAGGACCTCCCTGATGATCCAGTGGTTAAGATTCTGTACTTTCACTGCAGGGGGTGAAGGTTCAATCTAAGAACTAAGATCTCACAAGCCCTGAGATGTGCCCCCCACCCCCAATTTTTTAAAATACACACACATCTAAAACATCATTACTAAAGAGTTCATCTCAGAAGCTCTTATCTCATTTACTCAGTTTTGCTACTTATGACATATCATCATACCAAGTTAATTTTTCTTCTCTTTGTTAAAAATTGAAGTATAGTTGATCTACACGTTGCATTAGTTTCTGAGGTATAGCAAAGTGATTCAGATAAAAAAAATATACAATCAATATATATATATATATAATTTTCAGATTTTTTCCAATTAAGCTCACAACAAGATAATTGTAGTAAGATTTAAAAAAAAAGATAGTGAATATAGTTCCCTATGCTATACAGTAGGATCTTGTTTATCTATTTTACATATAGTAGTTTGTATCTAGTATTTTGGTTATCTGATGTGAACAGGTGACTCATCAGAAAAGTCCCTGATGCTGGGGAAGACTGAGGGCAGAAGGAGAAGGCATCAGAGGATGAGATGTTTGGATGGCATTGCTGATGCAATGAACATGAACTTGGGCAAACTTTGGGAGATGGTGAGGCACAGGGAGGCCTGGTGTGCTGTAGTCCACGGGGTCACAAAGAGTCAGACATGACTGGGTTGCTGAACAATAACAACAACTTTGTACCTACTCATCCCTGCCTATGAGTAGCTATGGTTCAGACATCCAAGGAAATAACCAGGTGACACTATGGGTGTAATATCAGACTAGTCCTTGCATTGCTAAGAACCTGAGCTTTCTGACTTGTGTCAGACTTGGATGCTACCAGACATTCTGAAAACAATGTCTGCCGGCAGCTAGTAACGGCAATCTCACTTTTTATAAAGCCAGACAAGTGGCTCCTTGACTATATGTCACCCCAAAGTGCCAGGTCCAGAGTGGGTTTCAGGCCTGTTCTTTTGAAAAGAAGTGAGATTTATTTTGCCTAAGATTCCAGTTGTCACTTCCAACTACTTCTACTTGGGTCTGTTGCCCCAAAATGACAGACCAAGGGATTGCGGTTTTAATCATAGAAGACTCAGGTCCAGGACTTGGTACTCAGAAATACTTCCAGTTCAGTGTCTATTCTTCAAACTGAGGCAGCACCATGCCCCATTTCAACAGGAAGTTACCGGAGCCACAGTGGCCCAGTTCCCTGAATTAAGGTGAGCAGGAGGCTATGGGGTTTTGGGGTCTTTCTGTGTCTTGTGTTTCTTGTTTGTAGGTACACACTTCGTTCAGCCTCTTTGACATCCCCTGTGTTCCAAAGGGCAGATTCAAATAGTTGCTGATCAGGGAAAGGGTGGGATACAAAAACAGAAGAGGAATAGTCAAGTGAGTCTGAGTAAACTCTGGGAGTTGATGATGGACAGGGAGGCATGGCGTGCTGCAGTCGATGGGGTCGGAAAGAGTGGGACCGAACTGAACTGAACAGTGATGGTACAGCCTTAGGGCAGGGTCCTGTTTCCTGCTCAAGGAATATGCATAACAATATCTTTGAGTATTTTGGCAGAACTGGAGCCCCACCCAGGTGGAGGATGGTAACTTCAGGCAGAGCGCAGGATTCCTGGAGCACCGCCCTGATGCCTCACACCAACCAATCAGAACAAAGTCACACACCTTGCAGCCTTCACCCCAAACTGTGCCTTCCTTCCCAGGGCCCTGTTTGGCCCCTGTCTATTTCAGGGTTTCACGCTAAATGACTGTTATTAGAAGGGTGAATGCTGGTTTTAGACCCAGCTCAATTGATAAAGAATCTGTCTGCAACATGGGAGATCTGGGTTTGATCCCTGGGTTGGGAAGGTCCCCTGGAGAAGGGAAAGGCTATGCACTCCAGTATTCTGGTCTAGAGAATTCTGGTTTCAAAGAGTTGGACATGACAAAGTGACTTTCACTTTCTTTTCTTTCTTTCATATCTAGATTTAGATTAGGTAGAGAGAGACTTCTGCTCTGCTAGGCAGGACTATGCCCATGCACAGCAGCAAGAAGTTACAGAAGAAAGAGACCTCCACCCCAAGCCCCAAAAAGTATCTTGAGTATGAAGTCTCTCAAGGGGAGTTGTTAGGCGAAACACACCGACTGACTGCCCACCATAGCCAGGCACCATAGTAACCATTTGCATGAGTTATTTTACAACAGGAGGTCTTCCTAAAGAACACAGAACTAACAAGCCACCACCAACTGGAAGAGTTTCAGTTCAGTTCAGTCACTCAGTCGTGTCTGACTCTTTGCAACCCCAGGAACCACAGCACGCCAGGTCTCCTTGTCCATCACCAACTCCCGGAGTCCACGCAAACCCATGTCCATTGAGTCAGTGATGCCATCCAACCATCTCATCCTCTGTTGTCCTCTGCTCCTCCTGCCCTCAATCTTTCCCAGCATCAAGGTCTTTTCAAATGAGTCAGCTCTCCGCATCAGGTGGCCAAAGTATTGGAGTTTCAGCTTCAACATCAGTCCCTCCAATGAACCCCCTGGGACTGATCTCCTTTAGGATGGACTGGCTGGATCTCCTTGCAGTCCAAGGGACTCTCAAGAGTCTTCTCCAACACCACAGTTCAAAAGCATCGATTCTTCGGCACTCAGAGAAGACCACGTGTCCTACCACCTCCCCAAATCCTTCTTGCTGGCATCCATCTTGGCTGGGCAATGTCTGCACCACCAGGAAGGACCCTGAGTCCAAACAAAGACTTGGCCAAAGACAACCCAGAAACTAATCCCATCAGCATAAAACCTGAGACTGTGAGCCACATGGCAGAAGAGTTCTCCGGGTTCCCCTATCCTGCTGCTCTCCACCTGGGCGCCCCTTCCCAGTAAAGTCTCTTGCTTTGTTAGCATGTATGTCTCCTCAGACAGTTCACTTCCAAACATTAGACAATAGCCCGCTCTTGGGTACTGGAAGGGGGTCCCTCTTCCTGCAACAAAAGTTTAAAATGAGGCTGCCATCTGCTCAGTCATTTCCAGTTCTTTGAGACCTCATGGACTGTAGCCCACCAAGTTCCTCTGTCCATGGAATTTCCCAGGCAAGAATACTGGAGTATGTTGCATTTCCTCCTCCAGGGGATCTTCCCAACCCAGGGATCTAACTTGAGTCTCCAGTGTCCCTTGCATTGCATTCTTTACCCACTAAGCCATCCAGAGAGCCCAGCCTTGAACATATGCCATTTCATTTTTTTCCCTATATTTTTGTGACAGATTCTTAGAATGGGATTCCTGAATCAAGAGGTACATGCATATATTTAACTATACTCATTAAACAACAACTCCTCTCTTTTTCCTCCCCATAGCCCATGGTAACCACAGGGATATAAAGTTTTTCAAAAACCACAAAACAGAAACCCAAAACTGATGGGTATCTTTATCCTTATATCCGTGGCTTTGAGTTTTCTGAATGGTATCAAGATAACTTTTCAATAGACAAGCTTTCTTGAACCAAAGTTTATTTATCTTGTTTTGTTTTAATTTTTTCTCTGAATCACAAAAGTTGAAGCTCTTATAGAAATTTGGAAAAGCAAAGATACAGATATAAAAGTAAGAATCATGCAATTCCACCAGCAGAAGATTACCAGTAACCATTTTGATACGTTTCATTCATTCTTACAAATTTTCTTCTTCATTCTTCTGTTTGTTCCAGAGAAAGCTCCGTGGAGCCACCACAGAAATCAATATGCATACAGATATGCCTATATATTGAGCTTCCCCAGTGGCTCAGCAGTAAAGAATCAGCCTGCAATGCAGGAGCCGAAGGAGACATGGGTTCCCTCCCTGAATCAGGAAGATCCCCTAGAGGATAGTGGTAACCTACTCTAGTATTCTCACCTGGGAAATCCCCATGGACAGAGGTGTCTGGTGGGCCACAGTCCATGGGGTCGCACGGAGTCAGACACGACTGGAGTGAGTTAGCATACACACAGACATGTTTATATATGGCTCTCTGTCTGTTGTGTGATATGTAATGATAAAGATAGGATCACACTGCCAATGCCTGCTTTTTAAAGTATTTTTAAATGGCTACCAAATATTCTGCAAAACACTCTCTATTAGAATGAACATGTATGAAAATCTTATAATGTTTTAATCGTTGTATATTTATGCTGTTTCTAGACTTTTGTTGTTAAGGATCCATCTGTGTATAAATCTTGTCTGAGAAATTTATTTTCTTAGTGTTATTCCTAGAAATGGGTTTCTGGGTCAAAGGATGTACTCATCTGTATCAGGATTCACTGCTCTATTATTTGTGGTCTCACGAGTTGGAGCATGTACACAGATTCACACACTCCCCTGTATGTATAAAGTTATTTTATCTTCTGCAGTCCAATTCTCTTCCCCTGAGCTATACCCCCTATTTTATCTTCTAATTATAGAAGAGCACTCACTTACATCACCTAAAGAAATCATTTTATTCACCAAACATTTGTAGCAATTTTTTGTCAATAGACGAGCATGAAACCTGAAGATTAGACTGAGACCAACTCTGTTGTTTAGTTGCTAAATCGTGACCAACTCTTTGTAACACCATGGACCAGGCTCCTCCCACCAGGCTCCTCCCTCATGGGATCTCCTAGGCAAGATTTCCCAGCATCAGGTTTTTTTCTAGTGAGTCAGTTCTTCTAATGAGGTGGCCAAAGTATTGGAGTTTTAGCTTCAACATCAATCCTTCCAATGAATATTCAGGACTGATTTCCTTTAGGATGGACTGGTTGGATCTCCTTGCAATCTAAGGGACTCTCAAGAGTCTTCTCCAACACCACAGTTTAAAAGCATTTCTTCGGTGCTCAGCTTTCTTTATAATCCAACTCTCACACCCACACATGACCACTGGAAAAACCATAGCTTTGACTAGATGGACCTTTGCTGGCAAAGTAATGTCTCTAGTTTTTAGTATGCTGTCTAAGTTGGTCATAACTTTTCTTCCAAGGAGCAAGCATCTTTTAATTTACGTTACTTTAAATATGTTAATTACGGAGAGAGTAGGTCTTTAATATATTTGCTGATGGGACTTACCTTGTAGCTCAGCTGGTAAAGAATCCGTCTGCAATGCGGGAGACTTGGGTTTGATCCCTAGGTTGGGAAGATCCCATGGAGAAGGGAAAGGCTACCTACTCCAGTATTCTGACCAGAGAATTCCAGGACTATATAGTTCATGGGGTCACAAAGAGTCAGACTGGACTGAGTGATGTACACTCACTCACATGTTTGATGATGGTCTTGATACTCCAGTTATTTAACATAATTAAAACAAATTGTTTTGCAAAATGAGCTTTGCAGATATTGAGGATAACCAGTTAAAGCAATAGAGTCTGAGGTGCAAAAGTTCCAATACTGAAAGCAGATTCCCTAATTTCTTAATTATAACGGACCTAGCACAGATGGTAAAGAACCTGTCTGCAATGCAGGAGACCCAGGTTCGATTCCTAGGTCCAGAAGATCCCTGGAGGAGGAAATGGCAACCCACTCCAGTACTCTTGCTTGGGAAGTCCCATGGACAGAGAAGCCTGTCGAGCTACAGTCCATATGATAGGAAAGAGCTGGACACGACTGAGTGACTAACACTTTTAACAGTACAAATGAGTTTTCCTCCATGCATATTGATTGCGAACCTCCTTGAAAGCAGAAGTCTTTTTCCCTAAATTTATGTGGGATATTTTCATTCCCCATTGCTCATGAAGACCTTCAGAAGAAAGAAAATGTTTTTTATCCAATGTTTTGGAGACTCTGAAACCCATTATCTGTTTGGACAAGCCTTAACTGGATACCTGTTTTATGCCAGGCAGGCCAGTGCTGGGTGTTCAAGAGGAGAGACTTTGGTTTTGCTTTGAGACGCTCACTCCCCGAAGCAAGGGGAGAGTGACCTCAGAGTATGGCAGGTGGATGCCCGGAGGCTCAGGTTTTCCTCGAGGGAGGCAGACAGGGGTTTGGCACCATGTAGAAATAAATGTGAGCCCGGGCTCTCCAACTTCTTGGTTCTTAGCTTCTTTGAGCGTCACTTTCTTCTTGTGAAAATGAGAACATCGGAGGTCTGAAGTAAAATCGTGCACCCGACGTCCTTAGTACACTTAGCAAGTGAGACGCTAGGTCGCCTTAGTTGCCACTATTTTTCGGAGGGCTTGGGGAGAGGTTCCGCCCTCAGAGCCAGTCATGGCTAATTGGGTAGGGCTATCACCGGGAACAAAGGGAACAGATGTGTGCCATCTATTTTCGACACGGAGCACCTACTGTGTACCTCTTTCGGCCTCGCGAGGCCCCTTGGAGGACTCGATGCCCTCCACCAGATGCAGAGCCTGAGGACGGGAGGGAGCGGGGGTGGGGGGCTTGCTGAGACGCGGCTGCAGCCTGGCTCCCCGTTCCCACCGCTGTTCCTCGGTCTTTTTTTTTTTTTTT